>VOPJ01012275.1:50810-195569 GCA_014673585.1 Semibalanus balanoides
TCTGACCACGGACCTCCCCCTCCCCAGCTGCGTCTGACCACGGACCTCCCCCTCCCCCTCCCCAGCTGCGCGGTGACACGGCCGAGGCTGCTCAGAGCGGTGTCGGTATGATGATGTCGATGCGAAAGCTGGCCAACCACCCGGTGCTGCTCCGCTACTACTACGATGAGGCGAAGGTGAGTGATGCGACAGGTACGGTACCACTGTGATGAGGCGAGGTGAGTGACGCGACAGGTACGGTACCACTGTGATGAGGCGAGGTGAGTGATGCGACAGGTACGGTACCGCTGTGATGACGCGAAGGTGAGTGACGCGACAGGTACGGTACCACTGTGATGACGCGAGGAGATCGGTCTTGATTGCAGTGCTGGGCCGGAGTCGTGCATTTTCAGCCGCTATCACCATGTCTGGTGTCCGGTCTCTTTTTAGTCATGTCGGCTCCGTCGCCAATCGGCTGTTCTTCTTGACGTTACGGAGGTGACCCCGCCATCATTTACTCATCGCTACGTTCGGGTGCCGGGCGGGCCGAAATCTGACCACTTTTCTGAGCGACCCGAGTGAATACTTCTATTCCGTTCGCGAGACCGTGTCCTGAGATTGTGTACCGGATGTTTCAGCTGCGCGAGATAGCCAGGAAGTTCGCTGACATGCCTGAGCACGAGCATAAAGAGGAGGCTCTGGTGTTGGAGGACCTCACCTACCTCAGCGACTTCGAGGTCCACAAGACCTGCACACTCTATCCGGTAAGGCTGCACGTCAGGTGAAATAATGGGCCGTGTACACTGCATGACAGTCCCGTGCAGAGAATCGACACTTCCCGGCTCTAATTCAGAATCGGAAAGATACAATACGAGTTCAGGACCAGTTTCTCCTCTTGATACATAGACAGGTGTAATGCCGGTTGATAAGAGTTGGAGAAAGTTTAGCAGCTTGTTCATTGTAAGGAGGTTGTTCAAAATGAATCATTTGTGCTAAAAGATATATTATTTTATTCAAAAGAAAGGCCAAAATTATTATTACGCGTTTCGATTAAAAATCAACATCAGAGAATCATAAGACATCAGAGAAGATCAGATAATCAGAGAATCGTAAGAATAATTTGGGTCTTTCTTTTGAATACAATAATATATCTTTTAGCACAAATGATCATTCTGAACAACCTCCTTATAATGCCGGTTGTATTATATACAATATTGCACTTTTTGCCTCCGCCCCAAAGGGACCACGGACTATCCGTCATGGGACGATAGTTGGTAAATTGTCAATATAGCCAAGTCTGCGTCATCCCTTCGCCACGTATTTGGTGGAACCATTAAAGGAAATCAGTGACTTATAATGGGCTTTTAACTTTTAAGCTGAGATAACAGTTTTGAAGGTTATGTCGAAGTTATGTTGAAGGTTATGCCACTTACGGTAAACTTAGTTTCGTTGTAAGGACTCTTCTGCCTAATATATTTGATGAAATGTGGTGCATTGTCAACAATTCTGTATCTGTCGAAAAGCTTCATATGGTAGCATGTGTTAAAAGCAGCATTATTGGACCAGTGAGCGAACCATTCGCCAATGTTATGCTAGTTATATAAACAATTATATGATAATAATGACAATTGTACTTACTACATTTATAACTAATTATTTGTACACTAGTTCGGAGTCTTTTACATCTTCTTTCGAAGCAGTGTCATAACATGCGCCACTTTTCGCAAGCTTTATTCAATATGCGAGTCGTTTTTAGAATATATTGCTTTTGAAAAATCGCTTTTTTGGATATATCCTGATAATTTAGCCAAACCAATGTCATATGCAACACTTTGAGGTACGAATACTCCTTACTAGCACATTCACAGCCATTTGGCAGTCACTGTTTTTTCTTAGTTCTGAGCTAACTGATATATTTAAGCCCGAATGGCATAATTCAATTTACTTTGCACTTTTAGCAACCGATGGTATACGTTGCTCGTCGGTCCACTGATGGCCGCTCCCTCTCCTGCCTACAGCGTCTGCGGAAGCACCTGCTGCCCGACGAGCTGATCCTCGAGTCAGGCAAGCTGGCCGAGCTGGACCGGCTGCTGCCGCCACTGCGCGCCGAGGGCAGTCGTGTGCTGCTCTTCAGCCAGTTCGTCATCATGCTGGACGTGCTGGAGGCCTACCTCACGCTGCGGGGATACCGCTACTGCCGACTGGACGGACAGACGGCCGTCACCGACCGGTGAGCCCCCCCCCCCCGGCCCCTTCCCCTGGTCTGTCCAGGCTTCCACAGCCCCACTGACGACGGCTCTTCAATCACAGTAACGTGTCGGTGGCTGCTGAATGTGTTTCTATCAGTCAACTGTAACCGGTCAGAAATGGCCGCCAGCCCGCCTGTGACTGTGTCTCGTCTGACGTCACGTTCCCCTCCGTCCCTCCCCGTCACTTCTCAGCTCTGACGTCACGTTCCCCTCCGTCCCTCCCCGTCACTTCTCAGGCTGCAGCTGATTGACGAGTACAACGCCGACCGGGACATCTTCATCTTCCTGCTGTCGACGCGCGCCGGCGGCCTGGGCATCAACCTCACCTCGGCCAACGTGGTCATCCTGCACGACGTCGACTTCAACCCGCACAACGACCGGCAGGCCGAGGACCGCTGCCACCGCATCGGACAGAGCAAGTGGGTGCTCGCGCGTGTGTGACTGTGTGCGTGAGTTTGTGATACGCTCGGTGTTAATACGGTTGATTGCAACTGTAGCTATCGAAATCTGCTCGGATTGTTCGATTTTTAATGACAAACATTTTTTCGTTGATGATCGCATAATTGTGGTCACGCTACATATGCTTTGCGAACTAATCGAAATAGCATATGAATCTTGCATTTTTTATTTAGATTCTGGTCAAATCTGAGCGCCTGCCTTGGCATGAATGAGAAATGTTGCGATGAAATTCTGAAACTAAGTTAAAAAGTCGAATCAGATGCCGGTCTTGTCTCGGTATCATGTGTACCGGTGTTTTCCATCTGATCACTCCGTCTTGTGTCGGTATAATGGGGTACCGTGTTCCACATCTGACCGCTGTCGGTCTCGTCTCGGTATCATGTGTACCGGTGTTCCCCATCTGACCGCTGCCGGTCTTGTCTCGGTATAAATGTGTACCGGTGTTCCCCATCTGACCGCTGCCGGTCTCGTCTCGGTATAATGTGTACCGGTGTTCTCCATCTGACCGCTGCCGGTCTTGTCTCGGTATAATGTGTACCGGTGTTCCCCATCTGACCACTGCCGGTCTTTCTCGGATAATGTGTAACCGGTGTTCCCCCGTCACCCTTTGAATTGCGCCTCGGCCTCTTGGGCAGGAGGTGGCAGGTATCAAAGCGATCTGCCCATCACACACCATTCGACGAGTTATGCTGCGGGTGGGCAGGAGAAGCTGATCGGTCGGATAATGAGTGGCGTGCCAGTAGTAGGGGCGTGACCAGCTCGGTGCCACCTCGGGGCTGGACCGTAACCGGTGTACACAGGCCACTCGTACTGAGCATGTCGCCCTCACACAACTTGTTACACAAACACCAGATAGTGCACAATTTGCGTTTATTGTAGACGAAAGATCAGACATTATGAAGTGGACACAGTTGTGCGAGCCATTTGCATCCGATACCTGTGCGAATTAAAAGCTGTCCGACACAGCAACCTGCAATACTCTGATAAGTAGACCATGACACTGAGAGCAACGTTATGCAATTAATCGAAAACGAGGCTCGCTAGAAGTTACCCACACCTAAGGCATAGGACACCTTCATCTGACGTGAGCAGATGGTTCCCAAGCTTGTCCCACAGATACCCAGAGGTCCAACCGGTCCACGGCGTCTCCATGCCACGAGAGACGGTTTGGGCTGAAATCATTGACCCTCGTCCCCATGTCTGGTTGTGGTTTCAGGAGGGAAGCAGGTCGTCCGTCGGAAGAGCATAGGACGTACATATGGTTGACGCCTCTGTTGTGTTTCAGGAGGGGAACGGGGGTCCCGTCCGTCCAGAGGAGCCCAAGGAACGTATCACAACTACTGAGCTGACCTCTGGCTGTGTTTCAGGAGGGGAGCAGGGTCCGTCCGTACAGAGGAGCCAGGGAAGTACGAACACTAACTGGGCTGACCTCTGTTTGTGTTTCAGGAGGAGCAGGGCCCGTCGCAGAGAGCCAGCACTACTACTGGCCTGACGCTCTGTGTGTTTTCAGGAGGGGAGCAGGGTCCGTCCGTCAGAGGAGCCAAGGACGTACAACTACTGAGCTGACGCTCTGGCTGTGTTTCAGGAGGGGAGCAGGGTCCGTCCGTCGGAGGAGCCAAGGACGTACGACAACTACTGGGCTGACCCTCTGTTTGTGTTTCAGCAGGGGAGCAGGGTCAATCAGAGGACCCCAAGGACGCACGACAACTACTGGGCTGACCCTCTGTTTGTGTTTCAGGAGGGGAGCAGGGTCCGTCCGTCAGAGGAGCCAAGGACGTACAACTACTGGGCTGACGCTCTGTTTGTGTTTCAGGAGAGGAGCAGGGTCCGTCCGTCAGAGGAGCCAAGGACGTACGACGACTACTGGGCTGACGCTCTGTTTGTGTTTCAGGAGGGGAGCAGGGTCAATCAGAGGACCCCAAGGACGTGCGACAACTGCTGGCGCTGGCACTGGCGTTTGGCGAGGACTAATGCCGGCGCCGCCTAGGTAACCGATTAGAAAGCTCAGCGCCATCTGCAGGCCGCCGGTCCGGCCGCCGTCTGGACGCGGTTCGGCACTGTTAGTGTTACACAGACCGGCCAGCCCACCAGCGACAGTGTCGGCTGCCGTGCCGTGCGATATGAGACGATCCTCACCCCACTGTGCCGAGACCATCGGCCGGCACACATGTGACACAAGGCTGAGGTCGACTTGGCGTCATCGCGGCCCCTTCAGCTGGTGAACGGAAGGATGCTGCAGATTCGCTCCTCTGGCGCCCTCGGGCAGTTACGTGTACATCGGTCCTCCGATCTTCTCGCTGAGAGATAGTTAAGTTGTTCCTGATGCCATGGCCGTCGTTGACCGTCAGTTGGCTACTTCGCTATTTGTTGTCTGCATTTATTTCGCATCATGTTTCAATGGTTGTTTGATATCATCCGAGGTATTTGTCTGAACGTTGCGGCAACTTGCGTTGGCAGTGTGCCAAGCTGCGGTCACGGCTGATGCAGTCTTCTGTATCCGGTGAAGGCGACGAGTCGTCGGTAGATGTGTACGTTAGAGGCCGAGATGACGTCTCCTTTGTTGAGCAGTGGTCTGTTCGGACGATCTCGCCCGGACCCACTCACTCTGTGACCAGGGTACCGTTACTGCACTCCGCCGGGAGCGCCGGCGTCGGTCATCTGTCACAATATCAAACCGGAACTCCGCTGGTAACATTAACCGGCCTCCGCTGGTAACTTCAACCGGCAGCTGCTGTCCGAGTGGATCATCCTTGCAGACCATTGTCGCTAACTTCGTCTGTGATGTGTTGCTGTATGCTCAGGTCAGGCTGCGAGAAGTGCACCATGAGAGCCCGCTCAACTGTTTGAACATCGTCGGTTTACTCAATCAGTCTTCAGCGCTCTTAAGATCTCGCGCACTGATCATGAATCGCATTCGCACGAAAGCCGGGTTTCAGCTCATCCGATCTGACCCAGACTTCGGTTTGTGATCCGTTATGTGATAAACGTGCGCTACAGAATACAGTATTTTGTGGAAACAGTATTTTCTCACTAACATGCATCGTTTCTCCTTCCTGGGACTTATGCTGGGAGTATAGCGGCATCAAAGACGTATGCCTAATGCCTATGTCCAAGAGAGCTTTGGTAGTGATAACAAATGGATCACTTGCGGTTCACGAGCATGCATTTTTTTTTAACTTAGTGAGCCTGTAACTTTAGGCCGTGTTCTGACCGCACATTCCCGCTGCGGGAATCCTTGGAATCCCGGCAGGCATTTGGACTGCTTTCTCTACCGCAGTTCGGCAATATCCTTACACATTGATATTCCTGCTAATTCTTTGCTTCGGGAATCGGTAGAAAGCACATTTCTACCGATTTCATGGAATCCCCGCGGGAATCGACAATCAGAACACAGTAGTCTTATCAAGTAAAATGTTTATTTGAAGTAACAAATTTATGACAAGTGTAACTACCAAATGCAAATTCTGACGTTTATATTTGCTACGTAACGTTACAGAACGTGGCCTCATTTTCGCTAAAAATTTCAGAACCACTTCTTTTCGGTACTGATCTCAACATATGGATCCCAAACAAGATTACCTTTCATACATTCATATATTTCAGCACCCACGACCGGATAAGGTCGAGGCCTCATTTTCTCCACCGGTCGTTACCGCGCCTCAACTAAAATCGGTTGAGCCTCCAACTTCAACCGGTCGAGCAAAACCTCTACCGCTCGGCAAGCGGTTGCAGTTGGTGGAGGAAAGGTGACGTTACGTGACGACTGTTCTGCCGCACCGTTACGCGCTGTCCATGCTGTTCACATTGTACATCTCTACGGTCCGTTCCCCTGCTCCGCCCCACCGCGGCTCCACCGGCGGGATGAAAACCTCCTCCGGGTCAGGTCACTGCAGCAGTCCCAATGACTTGATACGACCGGTATACTATAATTAACAATTGATGTCGAACACCTGCACAGCTGGAGGCGACGATACCGCCATTTTCCGGCTGTGCACTTGGAAAACGTGAGGTGGCTATGTCCAAAGTCTTCCTTTTGAAGCACGTCAAAGCCTCTGCCAAGGAATTAGCATTGTATTGTATTGTATTTAAGAGCGTCCACTGCAGGAGTGGCTATTAAGCCACTCCTGCATTGGGGGGGGGGGGATTCGAAAAAAATGCTGCTACATGAGATAATTCGTGGAATTAATCATGGAATAATCATGGAATTAGATATGTGGGTAGAGTCTACAAAGAACTTAATTTTGTTAAATTTTAATGACCCTGGGTTAATATCCAGCGTCATATGACGCCATCAAAGGTCATATTTGCCAAAGTATGAAGTTTTTCAGAAAACCTTGTCATTGTCTCGGAAACTATGGCAGCTAGGAGGAATCCGAAAAAGCACTGGAAAGCCATTCCAATTGTTTTTCGCTAGCGTGTAATCAGAAGTGACCTCAGGCCAATGGTTTTTGCTTTAGTTTTGCCCCGAAACGAGGTCAAGGTCAAGGTGACTAAATAGGTCAAGCTGCATATGAAAAGATGCGACTCGACGAGGCAATCGTTTTTGCACCGGTGGCGAGTCTCTATGATGTCATCTTGTCACCGAGTTATTGATACAAAAGGTGTTTCGTGACCTTGAATGACCTTTAAAAAAAGTCACTGACTATAAAATTGCACCCGGGTCATCAAGGAAAGGGTCTAAGATGACATGAATACTGAAATAATTAGATTGATATAGTGTATTTAATAATAAATTATATATTTTAATATATATTTATAATGGAAGGACACGTATTTGACCAGACTTCAGGTCATCAAATATAAAGATATCGACCTGAAATTTACAACACACATTCATATCATTGGCATGTCTTCTCTTACGTTTATCCTTTTTAAACATAAAAATACTACGTCATTTTTTTTTTTAAATTGTGATTGAAAAAATCCAAGTTGCAAGATATAAGGCCATTTAATTATCTAACGACATCTTTTTTTCGCTAATACTTCGCGCAAAAAAAATAACGAGTGATTAACCATGCAAAGGTTTTGGGTCAAAACGGCCGGACATGCCCCCTAAAAATGGTCCTGGACCCCTCCTATTGCAATCTTTTTGAAAAAGCACACCATTCGATGCGCAATGAAATGCTAGGAATAGTCACTAAGTTTAAAGGGACACTGCCACATTAACATTATATTTGAGTTGAGATAGTCATTTTGCGTGCTTGGCATTGCAATTATGCATGGCATAAGTTAAAACAACCACTGAGGTCGAATCAAAGAGAAATTCGAGTTTGATTTTGACATCTGTAACATTCCCAGTCCCCAATGTATTTGAATGGGGGCCTCAAGAGCAAGGGGCCCTGAGCGTGTCGTCTCTCTTCTACTAAATGTTGATATTACAGTCGACTTGTTTTACGTTTGGCAATACATATAGACATACACTAGTCATATTTATGGCAGCGTGAAGGTTTTCTTTATTCCCAAAAATTCCTTCATATGACGTCATCAGACTAAATATTAAAACGTGTTTTTTATGAAAATTGAGCACTCTTAGTGAGAAATGAATGCCATGATCGTGTTCAGCAGCAATTACTTCATATTTTGCACCACAAATGGCGTACATTTGATAACTTTTTGGAAGGTGGCAGTGTCCCTTTAACGATCCTAGGTTGATTATTTAATTAACTGTAGGTACACGAAAAACCTCAGGGGGGGGGGTGTTTTAGCCCCCCCCCCGACGCTAATAGGGTTGAAGTTTGGCTGATTGTTACGTCAAACTCGCGTGTAGTGACGTCACTGAATTTATATATGTAAACCAATCAGACGAAATTAATTCATTTGTGCATTCAGTTGCACAAAAGACGTCAAATTGATGTAGCAGAAGGTACACGAAGTTTCGCGTTGATATATATTTGTTTAGCTATTGCAAAAATTAATCAGGGGGAGTCGTCCCTCCCCCCAGCCAATAGCGGGTTTCAGGCTCGAAGGAACTCTCTGGCTTCCAGAGAACACGCTCGGACCTCAATAGGGCAACTATGGTCTCCAGAGGGCACACTCGACTCTCGGGCCTGTCGAGGGTTCATTCTGGTAAGTAGAGGCCCCTTTTCGGCATGTGAAGAGCACACTGTGAACTAAAAGAGTTAGGGGTGTACTATAAAATGGACTTTTTCGAAAATGGAAAAAAAGCCTGTCGGAACCTGTTCCATGGACCTTAAAAAGAGATGTAGTGCATCGATTTTGGATCTCCTTAAAAAAAAACTACCATCTCGAAAAAAAAAAAACTACAAATGCATTAATAGCAATGGCAGGATGCCACAAAGTGGTCGTTCGTCCCTGTATTTTTTCTCAATAACTTCCGATCCACTTCAGTGACATCAACCAATTTTAGTAGGCCGGTAGCACAACTCGTTTGGAACATTCTGACACCAGAAAAAGTTCCAGGTCAGGTCAGGTCACGTAGTAATGACGTCACAACCAAAAGTCTGCGCAACGTTTTTTTTTAGCTGATAAATGCTTTCAGGCTACTTAATTCATTATTATCATCACTTGGCGTTAGAAATCGATCATGACGTTTATCAGGGTAGATACAGAGGGAGGCATTGCTTCCTCGAAGCCTCGCAAGGCCCAATAGCCCAAGAGGGGCCCAAGCCCGATCGAAGTCACTACCTTAAAACGGATTTCACCCAGTTTTCAACACCAAATCGCCAAGTGCATTTGTCCACTCTGACCTCCAGAGGAACTATTTCTGGCCTCCAGAGAGCCCACTCTGGTCTCCGTAGGGCAACGTCGGCCTCCAGAGGGCCCACTCTGATCACCAGAAGGCCCATTCTGACTGTAAGAGGGCCCATTCTGGTTTGTAGAGACCCATTTCAGCATGTAAAAGGTATATTTGGAACTAAACGGGTCCATTCTAGCATATATTCGTCTACATTTTCAAAAGGGCCCCGAGGCTTGAGGGGTCCACTAAGGCCTGACAGGGCCAGCCAAGGCATTTGGGGCCCACTTTGTCACGTGGCCTCTCCGGTTGGATGAAGTTCCTGAGGTCCACCACTGAAGGCTATAATATAACTGCTCTGTGCCAAATACAACATGGCTTCAGGAAATAAAACTGGGGCCCCTCATGAGGGGTCAGAACTGGCTCCACTGGATTCAAAGGTGGGCCCTTTGAAAGACAGAGGGGGCCCTGTTTTTTTTTTTTTTTTTTTTTTTTTTTTTATGGAAACCAGATGGCTCCTGGAATCCAGAGCTGGTCCTCTGGAGGTCAGAATAGGCCCTCGGGAGGCCAGAGTAGGCCTAATGGAGGCCAGATGGGTCCTCTGGAACCTAAGGAGCCTTTGTCTGGTCTTGAAGTGCCCAGTCTCTTGTCTGAGGGTCCTCTCGGACTCTGACCCTGACCTAGAACCCCTCACGCGGGGGACAGGGGCGGGGGCCATCTTAACAAGTCTAGGGCCCTCAGATCAGAGTCTGAGAATCTGAGCATTCCCAGACCAGCCAAGGACTCCATAGGTTCCAGAGGATCCATCTGGACTCAATGAGGCCCACTCTGGCCTCCCGAAGGTCTACTCTGACCTCCAGAGGACCCGCTATGGCATCCAGGGGCCATCTGGTTTCCACAGGGCCCCTCTGACTTCAAAGGGCCAACTTTTCTGGCTCCAGTGGGCCAGTTCTGACCTCATGAGGGCTTAATCTGATTTCCTGAGCATGTTGTTTTTGGCTACCAAAGCAGTTATTTATGGCCTTCAGTGTGTGAACCCAGGATGCGGTCAAAGGAGGGAAGGCTACGTTGGTAAAGTGGGCCCCAAAGGACCTTGGTGGCCCTCTTAGGCCTTAGTTGGCCCCTCAAGCCTTGGGGCCCTTTGACAATTGAAGACAAAATATTTGCTTAGAATGGATCCCTCATTAGTCAAAATATAACCTCACATGCTGAATGGGCCTCTACAACCAGAATTGGCCTTCTTCAAGTCAGAATGGGCTTTCTGGTGATCAGAGTGGGGCCCTCTGGAGGCCGACGTGGCCCTACGGAGACCAGAGTGGGCTCTCTAAAGACCAGAATGGGTCCTCAGGAGGTTAGAGTCCAGAATGGGTCCTCAAGAGGTAAGAGTGGACAAATGCACCTGCGATTTATTTGAAAACGGCGCGAAATTCGTTAGGAGCGACTTCGATCGGCTATGGGCCCCCTTGGGCTATTGGGCCCCTTGGAGGCTCAAAGGGGGTGGGGGGTATGTCTCCCCCTCTGTATCCACCAACTGATAACCGTCATGATCGATTTCTATCGCCAATGTTATGATAATAATGAGTTAAGTAGCACGAGAGCATCCATCAGCTAAAAAAAAAACGTTGCGCCCACTTTTAACTTGTGACGTCATAACTTCCCGTGACCTGACCT
This sequence comes from Semibalanus balanoides, assembly GCA_014673585.1. Classification (NCBI taxonomy): domain Eukaryota; kingdom Metazoa; phylum Arthropoda; class Thecostraca; order Balanomorpha; family Balanidae; genus Semibalanus; species Semibalanus balanoides. The sequence goes on from VOPJ01012275.1 coordinate 61,863, forward strand.
GGAACTTTTTCTGGCTGATCAAAATGTTCCAAATGAGTTGTTCTACTGGCCTACAAAATTGATTGAATGTCACTGAAGTGGATCGAAGTTATTGGAAAAAAGAGGGAACGAAAACGACCACTTTCTGTATGGATCCTGCCATTGCTATTAATGCATTTTTTTACAGGTTTTTTGGTTTTTTCGAGGTGGTAGGGTTTTGGGAAAGGAGAACCAAAATTCGATGCACCACGTCTCTTTTTAACCGCCATTGGGCTGGGGGGGGGCGAAAAACGCCCCCCCCCCCACACCAGGATTTCCACAATAGCTCACAAACGAACAGCGCTTCAACGCCAAACTTCGGGGTACCTTAATCCTACATCCAATTTGCGTCTTCAATTGCAAATTTTTGAGGAAAAAAATCGTCGGAAATTATCGAGCTTATAAATCGAATTGAGTGACTGCACTACACACCACTTTGGCGCAAATATCAGCTAAGCTCCAACAGGGCTGTAATAGACCATTTCTTAAGCAAAATGCAATTCAAAAAAACGTCAAAGATAGAAAATTGCCAAAGGGTTATATAGAAAATGGCTATCCTGGATTTTTAAATTTTTTGATTTGACCCCCCAAAAAACAAAAAAACAGTTTTGGAAAAATGTCCACAAAAATTCAACATTAAAAAAAACAAAAAAAAAACGGAAGATATGTTAAGAGAGCCACATATGTACATACCCAAACCAAAATTTCAAAGCTATATCCTCTATTTTTGAAATCCACTGATTGCTTCCCAAGTATGATTACCCATGACGTCACTTTTGAAATACGTTTTGGGGCTTATGACCAAATACATAAAAATAAATCGGTCACCACTGTGTTGCTGAGAGCAAAACTGGATTATATTAATGCAATTCTTTATTTACATTTTATATATTTTCAAATTTGACCTCTAATGACCTACCTTGGACCTAATATCGTGTCAGATCTGAAAATAACTGCTATATCGAGATTATTGTGTAAGATAACCCATAAAAACATGTGTCGCATGATCTCTTGCAATAGTGACCTGATATGACCTGACCTTGACCTCTTGCTTGACATTTTCACTTTGCTGTATACGAGAGATTGGCACTATACATTGAAGAGGCACTTTCGTTGCGATTTTCGTCTCAAATACGGCTTTGGATGGGAAAGTATGCGTCAAAAAACTAAAATAACTACTATCATTGACCCTTTGACCTGACTGTGACGTGACATATGACCTTATTATCAAATTTCGAGTACGCCTTTAGAGTGATCTCGTTGAGAGCTTTTCGATTGCCGTCCTTGCCGCGTTTCTCGCTGCCGATAATTGGTTCGGGAGATTAAGGGTGGGGGGGGGGCGTTCTTCGTCCCCCCCCAGCCAATGGCGTTCGGCTGAGACCCCAGCCAATGCCGGGTTAAGGTCCATGGATCAGGTTCTGATTTTTTTCTTCATTTTTTTCATTTTCGAAAAAGTCCATTTTATAGTACACCCCTAAAAGAGTTCATTATGACCTACCATTGCCTCCCAAGGCTGAAAGGGCTCACCAAAGCTTGCAGGGTACCGCTTTTCAGCTCTTTTTTACCTATTGTGGAAACCCTTCAGGGTTTTTCGTCCCCCCCCCCTCAGCCAATGGCGGGTGAAAGCTCGAAGGAACCCTCTGGCTTCCAGAAAACGCGCTCGAACCTCAAAAGCCATCAGAGGGCGCTTTGACCTTCAGAGGACACACTGACTTCCGGAGGGCACACTCGAGGGTCCATTATACCTAATTAGGTAGAATGGACCCTTTGAAACGCACATCTTGAACTAGAGAAGTCCATTGGGACTTACATTTGCCTTGCAATGTTGAAAGGGCTTACCAAAGCTTGCAGGGTACCACTTTTCTACCTAAAACCCCTGTGGATCGAATCCTGGATTCGTAATTGTCAATTCGTCCACAATAAAGTCTGTTAGTTGTGTGTGTGTGTGTGTGTGTGTGTGTGTGTGTGTGTGTGTGTGTGTGTGTGTGTGTGTGTTGTGTGTGTTGTGTGTGTGGTGTGGTGTTGGTGATGTGTGTGTTGTGGTGTGTGTTGTGTGATGTGTGTGTGTGTGTGTGTGTGTGTGTGTGTTGTTGTCTGTGGTGTGTGTGTGTGTTGTTGTGTGTGGGTGTGAAATTGTGTGGTGTGTGTTGTGGTGTGTGTGTGTGTGTGTGTGTGTGTGTTGTGATGTTGTGGTGTGTGTGTGTGTGGTGGTGTGTGTGTGTGTTGTGTGTGTGTGTTGTGTGGTGTGGTGTTGTGTGTTGTGTGTGTGTGTGTGTGTGTGTGTGTGTGTGTGTTGTGTGTGTGTGTGTGTGTGTGTGTGCTGTGTGTGTGTAATGGTGTGTGTGTGTGTGTGCTGTGGGTGTGTGTGTGTTGTGTGTGTGTGGTGTGTGTGTGTGTGTAGTGTGTGTTTGTGTTGTGTGTGTGTGTGTGTGTGTGTGGTGTGTGGTGTGGTTGTGGTGTGTGTGTTGTGTGTTGGTGTGTGTGTTTGTGTGTGTGTGTGGTGGTGTTGTGTGTGTGTGTGTGGAATGTGTGGTGTGTGTTGTGTGTGTGTGTGTGTGTGTGTGTGTTGTGTGTGTGTGTGTGGGTGGTGTGGGGTGGTGTGTGTGGTGTGGTGTGTTGTGTGTGTTAGTGTGGTGTGTTGTGTGTGTGTGTTGTGTGTGTGTGTGTTGTGTGTGTGTGATGTGATGTGTGTGTGTGATGTGGTGTGGTGTGTGTGTGTGTGTTGTGTGTGTGTGTTGTGTGTGTGTGTGTGTGTGTGTGTGTGTGTGTGTTGTTGTGTGTCTGTTGTGGTGTGGTGTGTTGATTGTGTGTGTGTGTGTGGTGTGCTGTGTGTGTGTGTGGGATGTGTGTGGTTGGTGTGTGTGTAGTGTGTTTGGTTAGGTGTGTGTGGTGGGTTGTGTGTGTTGTTGTGTGTTGGTGTGGTGTGTGTTGGTGTGTTGTGTGTTTGTGTGCAGGGGCGGATTCCAAGGGGGGCCAATCCGGCCATGCCCACCCCCTAAAGCGAAAAAGGTGGGCCAACCATATCTTTTTGCCCCCCCCCCCCGCCAAAAGAGACATCAGTGGAATACCCACCACATTGTTCAATTACGGACTTGATTTGGTACTATTGGTATTACATGGTGAGTCTGTACCTGAGGAAATTAAACAATTTATAGTTAAAACTAGGCTTTTGGAAGCAGTATTCAAGATCTAGGCAATTCACAATTAAAAAAACCTAAAAAATTTCGCGCCGCTCGCGGCATTCAAACAAGTTTTGCAAACTGCTGTACACAAATTAGGAAAATGGAAAAAAATACATTTCATTAAGTGCAAGGCAAGGGCTCTCCGTTGACGGTAAATTCCTGGGCCCCAGGGCCACTTCATACAATATTAACCCCTCGCCTTACCGTTTTCCACCTCGCCGTACGTCGGGGGCGGCTAACAGGATTCCTGTTAATTCCAAACAAGCATCAATAAGAGCAACGCGGTAAGAACCAGCATGTCTGTCATGTGGGAGGAATCTAAACGGTACTGCAATTTTTAGGTTTCAGTCATTGGGTAACTTCCAGTCAAGCTGAATGGACTAGACTCGAAACTTTCAAGAAATAGCGATTTTGTCTCCTGTCCAGAAAACCTTCAAAATGAGAAATGAATAAATGTATAATAAAAAGCTTGGCCCTTGACCAGTTTTGTCTCAGAAAATACAGAAAATGTATTTATTTGTCGGTATCTGGTCAAAATAAGTAAAAAAAAGGTTGATAAAAAAAATATACGTCATGAGTTTCGACCTTAGGGAGCCAGTTTCACTCATCACAAAATAGTTTATTGCAGTCATTGCTTTAAAATTGGTTTGGGTATTTCCATATTTAGTTCTCTTCACTAATCCTTTTGTTTAATCTTTGACCAATTTTTTGTAGTGATTCCCCATTTTTTCATTTAGGGGTTAGAACCCAAAAAATTTGCGGAAAATCCGATTTTGGCCTTACCTAATTAAAATTGTATTTTTCTATCTGTTGTCTCTTGCTGTTAGCAATTTGCTGCAAATCTCTATTTTCTCCGATTTTTACAATATAGTTACCGTCTTTTCCACCAACTATGATCGTCACTAAAACGCCATTTTCTCACCAAATGACTGAAAACCAATTTCAGTGAAAATTTTGCCAGCATACGTTAATTGTTGTAANTGCCCTGGTACTAGCATCCCCGATCCTTCTCCTAATAAGTTTTCCTGATTGCCATATCTGTACGCATCTCCCAAAACTCTTGCCCCTCTCATCCGATAAGTGAAGCCCATCCCCATATAGTACCTACCATACTCATAAAACTGGTCCCATAGGTCTACATGTCTAAGCCCCATTTCTGAACAGAACTTTTAAACCGAGCGGTTCACAGCCAGAGCTCTGGAGTACCACTCAGTGTTGTACCCACACCGAGGAAGGATACCAGACACAATTACTGGTTTCCTTTAGCTGCTGCAGCAGGCTACAGTACTCCTCTACAACTTATACACTCTTCCTGGGTCCTATATCATTCACTCCCATCATAATTATGATTGTCTCTGGACTACGCTTTCCAAGTTCTTCCTCAATGACAGGGCCCATATCAGAAACTTTTGTCTCAGACTTGACTACGCATCTGTCTCTCTTCCCAAAGAAGGTTCGCCTTAATGGCTTTACCCTCGAATCCCTGACCACTAAATACTGAACTTTCCTCGTCACCTTCATCTGCTGACTCCAACACGCTGAACCTATTAGATACACTAACTGGTGGAAGACCCCTAGAGTTGTTCTGCCTGACTCTACCCTGTACCTTTGTCCATCCCTCCTGATTCCCTTCCTTCTTCCTTCTCCAGAACCTGCTACCACCCTCCATTACCCAGCACCCATCCTCATCCTTACTGTCTGTGGCCCTTACACCTTACTTTCCCACAGAACTGGGTCTCCAGAAGTTGTGACGCCTCAGTGTACCAGAAAGGTGGCCCCGTTTCTCCGTTATTCTGAACTTGGAAGTTTTGTTCCGTGAAAACTTTGACTGTAAATAATGGTTTTGTTATAGTCTGTGGGTGCAAATGGCTGACGAGCATAAAGAAATGGCAGGAGAAGATAGACAACAAATAACATATATTGTTATTCTTACTGACTGCCAGCTCCATAGGAGCGAGGTTGTCTTCCCTCCTATAGTGATAGCAGCGTGTAAAAATAACAATTTATGTCAATTTGTGTATATCTTACCTAGCCATTTTGTTCTGCTGCATGAAATTTATTTAGCCGCTGGCGAAAATTTTGTTCTGCAAACTTAGATCGTGGAACCACTTTTCTGACCCTGGTGACGCCTCCAACAGCCCAAGCCCCAGCCTGATTTTCTACCCTTGCCTTATCCTCCTCCCTGATGTCCCTGTCAACACTACCACTGGTCTCTGATCCTGTAGGCTCCCTTTCTGATCCCCTAACCACAACCTGTGCGTACGTTCCCTGGGCAGGAGCTACACCCTCCTGCAGAGCTACAGCCTCCTGCAGAGCTACAGCCTCCTGCAGAGCTACAGCCTCCTGCATGAGTACAGCCTCCTTGCAGTAGCTACAGCCTCCTGCAGAGCTACAAACCCCCTGCAGAGCTACAGCCTCCTGCAGAGGGCTACAAGCCTTCCTGCAGAGCTACAGCCTCCTGCAGAGCTACAGCTTCCTGCAGAGCTACAGCCTCCTGCAGAGCTACAGCCTCCTGCCAGAGCTACAGCCTGCCTGCAGAGCTACAGGCCTCCTGCAGAGCTACAGCCTCCTCAGAGCTACAGCCCTGCAGGAGCTAACAGCCCCTGCAGAAGCTACAGCCTCCTGGGCAGAGCTACAAGCCTTCTGCAGAACTTAACAAGCCTCCTGCAGAGCTACAGCCTCCTGCAGGAGCTCAGCCTCCTGCAGAGCTACAGCCTCCTGCAGAGCTACAGCCCCTGCAGAGCTACAGCCTCCTGCAGAGCTACAAACCCCTGCAGAGCTACAGCCTCACTGCAGAGCTACAGGCCTCCTGCAGAGCTACAGCCTCCTGCAGAGCTACAGCCTCCTGCAGAGCTACAACCCCCTGCAGAGCTACAAGCCCCTGCAGAGCTACAGCCTCCTGCGGCTTATCTTTGCACATACACTTACTCAGCCCCCATCAAGTGTTTGACATTCCTAAGTGATGACGTCACCAAAGTCCCGGCCCGTGGCCTTCAACATAAGAGCCAACGGGGAATTGCGTTTTTTGGTGATGGCCTCCTGAAGACCCTACTGGGAAAATGTTGGTTTGCCTTACCTTTATGAACTCGTGGAGGTGTGCAGATTCCAGAAAACGGGTCAGTTTGGTCATATAGTTTCATTCAAAAATCCTCAATCCTTCAGCATTAGTGCACTTTTGGCCGTATAAAGTGCACTCATAGGCTTCAGTATCAGTGACGTCATGATCTGCCTAACCTTATGTTATAATAACCTTACACTTACTTAACTGTGCCACTGGTTCATCTAGCTTTGCCTCAAGCTCCTCTACCCTACTCAAGCTCCTAGCCATGCTTATTTGAAGCTATAAGTAGATAGCCAACACGGTCTGGGGGCCCTTAAACCGGAAAGATCAGAAGCGCATCGAGCGTGTGCAGAGGCGAGCCACAAGACTGGTCGCCAGCGTCCGTGGGACCGTCCCGTTACGAGGAGAGACTACGGGTCCTCAAACTGCCGTCGCTATACTATCGTCGTCGCCGTGGCGATATGATCACGGTGTATCAGGTGCTGCGGCAGGGGGTTGACGTTGATGCGACGAAGTTCTTCACCACTGCAACTTACTAGTACTACCCGGGTCCCGGGGTCCACCAGTTGAAGCTGCTGAAAGCCCAGGGCAGTTCTCCAGGGTTCCGACAGAATGCCTTCCAGCGTGCGCGTAATCAACGAGTGGAACGCGCTGCCGCCCTCGGTGATCGACGCCCCCAGCATCAACGCTTTCAAGGCTAGACTGGACAGACATTGGGTACATGACATGTACACTATCCACATAAATGACTGAAGAAGAGAATCTTGCTAAGAAGCTCAGAATTGTCCGGATCCGTGAGGCCAAGTGGTCGTCTTAATTCCGTACTATATAAGTATAATTAAGTAAGTAGATAAGTAGCTTAGATATTCATATATCTTACAATATGCACTTCCCAGTTCTTAGCAATCTTAACTTACCTTAACTTACTTAACTATCTTATCGTAACTGTTTTTTTTTTCCTAAAACTTAAATAAATACTTAAAGAGATGTTCACCTTAAGCTAGTGACACAAATCAGCTCCGCCTATATATGCACCTGATACTAGACACTTCATAAGATGTGCAAACATCAGCCCAGCTGCTGTTATCTTGATAAGCAACAGATCATCTAAAAACACAGACGCACCATTCCAACCTCCCATACCGAGCCTGTTTATCAGCAAAACTGGGGTTGGCGCGTCTCTGTACGAAACGGCTTCCTCGCCTATCCTTCCGGACCCTTCCATAGGGAGCTATGGAAGGGTCCGATGAGGTAGCCTACCAGGTGAGTTGACCAGGTGAGAGGAGCCAAACAAACTAACAAACTAACAGGAGCAGAGTACAATCCTATGCAGAAGCACACAATACTTACAGTAACGTATTTGATACAAAATCACTTTAATAACCAGTCTCCCTAAAATAATTTAAATATGCCCAAATTATCCCTTATTTGTTATAATATATACCTACTACCTATTAAACCATACAACTAACGACCAAATTCCAGACTAAAACCCAAAACAAAATCAAGGCAATTGTGGCGCACCTAGCTAGAATACAAAGCCTTAAAAAGACAATTCAAGAGCAAAGAACTAGTTTTGAATGCTACAATATAATCCATCAACGATCTAGAAAACTAGATAGGTAAATAATCCTTAAGTCTAAATTAACATGGTTTCTAAAAAAGAGCGCTATCATCTTAGCTGTTTGCGTGCGGGCGCCAGGAGCAGGACAGCGAGAGGTCAGCATGGGAACTTTTCTTGAAAATTGGCACGTCCAAGGGAAACTTCCAAAGAGGGGGTAAAGATCCATCCTGAATAGTGATGATTTCAGATGATTAAGTAGGTACTATTTTACCTTGAGTCCAACCTGGGGCATTCCAGGACAGATCAGGAAAGGGGGTAACACCCTACAACTCTGATTTCGATAAAAGTCCGTTATAGGGGTTATCTGGGGCGCTGAATCGCGCTATGCAAGTTTCAGCTAGATTAAAGCTACGGTTGCCGAGTTTATGGCCTCCGGCATTTTCGTGAGGGCACCTTGCATGACTTAGCCAATTAGTAAATAACTCCAAAACAAATTATCAAATTCCTAGAAAACCATACATTTTATGAATGGCAATGAAGTAAGGAACATCATTCCAGACACAGTTTTTATTTGTATGTTGATTCTGATGAAATGACCTTTGACCTCTGCTAACCTGAACTGATCTTCAAACGAGCGCAGTGAAAATGATGTTTTATATTTTTATAATATTCTTGGGTAAGCTGTCTTTGCATAGGGTAAAAATTGGAGATAGGTATTTTCTATTAATGTGTTTTTTATTTGCTCAAATTAGCTCGTATTTCTCTTTTCACCAACACAAAATGATTAATTTGTCCCATTATGCCATTGAATGCGGCTTATGCGTCACACGAAGGTTTCAGGTTGCAATATAAGTCACTTCGAGGTTAAGTTGAGTTTATTTACCCGGTGAAATTGTTGCACAGTGACCTCTGCAAGGTCAGCTGAGGTCATCTGAGGTCACCAGCGACATTTTGCCACAAACTCTTAATATAATATAAATAGAGGCGTGAAAGTTACACCACTGTGTTAGTATTGTCGATTCGCGTCGCCCGAAATGTAGCATGACCTACCTGGGTTACCAAATTACCCAGGTAAATTTTAATTTTAATAAAGGCAAAGACAACGTGTCTCAAAATTTTCATAAGATTGACTTCGGCCAGCGCGTGCGACACGTGTTTATCAAACCGAGAGTAAGAACCATACTTTTTCTCTCGAAGCGCCTTGACAGAGATCAAAACCTTACCCGTGACTGCAAAATTTTGTTAAAGGTCTTCTTTTTCTCAGTGTGGCAATGTATTATAAATAAGACCATCAACGGATATAATATAAATAGGGTATGCACTCGTAAAAAAATTAATTAATAAGTTAGTCACCAACAACGACGAACACAGAACGTAATCCAAACATTGATTGCCTGTGAAATAACGCTTCGAAAGATAAAACATATAGGAAATACTAAATTGTTTCAACACCATCGTGTTCGTCTCGTCAAGCGCTCCGAAAACTGTTAGTAGGTGACCTGATTACGTCAACTCAAAGTTATGACCTTTAGGATCAATGGGTTCATGGTTGACTTAGGTAGGTCATGTTGCATATCTAGGACGAGAATCGACGAAACAACACAGTTGGCTGTAATTTCAAGTTTCTATCTATATTATATTAAGAGTTTGTGGTAAAATGTTGCTGATAACCTCAACCTCAGATGACCTCAGCTGACCTTGCAGAGGTGACTGAGCAACATTTTTACCTGGTAAATCAATAATTTCACTCAAATTAATCTCGAAAGTGGCTTATATTGCCGCCTAAAACCTTCGTGTGACACATAAGCCGCATTCAAAGCCATCATGGGACAAATTAATTATGTATGTATTATCAAAGATATCACCAACGAGGTTAATTTGCCCAGTGACAAAGTGACAGTCGAAAGTTAAAACACCTATCTCCAATTTGTATCCTGTGCAAAGACAGCTTACCAAAGAATATTACACAAATTTAAAACAACATTAGTTTCACTGCGCTCGTTTAAAGGTCAGGTCAGGTCACCAGAGGTCAAAGGTCATTTAATCAGAATCAACACAAAAATAAAAACTGCTGCCTGGAATGATGCTCCTTACTTCATTTGCCCATTCAATAAATGAATGGTTTTTCTAGGAATTGATACTTGTTGTGGAGTTATTGGCCTTAATTGGCTAAGTCATTGCAAGGTGCCCTCACGAAATGGCAGGCGGCTATTAACTCGGAAAGCTGTAGCTCCAAATCAAGCTGGAAAGCGTCACATAGCGCGATTCAGCGCCCCAGATAACCCCTGTAACAGATTTTATCTAAATTGGAGATGAGGGTTGTTAATTTGGGATTTCGCTTGTCGATCTGTCCTGGAATGCCCCACCTTTAGGTTAAGTGCATAAAGTTTTGCACTCTCCAAGGTTTAAGTTGAGCTGGATTTAAAAAAATAACACATTTTGTGGCAGGGGGTCATGCCTATCACCTGTTCCAATTGGATGTTCAATGGACAGAGCTCAATTTCCACCAATGGGGTGGCCAAATCGGGGATGCAATTTCTTTGGTAGACTGAAAACGTGCGTCAACGTGGCACATCTAGGCCTGCCAAAGGAAGCGCGCATTCGACTGGCGCAGCAACATTACCTTACATGGGCATGGGTCTTGCTCAGACGCCTAGTGGCTCATCCTTGAATTTTAGGAGAAAATGACCAATGGCCGAGCTGAAGAGGGCATTTTGATCAATTCAGTAGGTGCCCAATCCATTCCGCTGGCACCTAAGGTATTCAAATGGTAGGACGTTTAAGTACCAACCAAGTAGACCAAATAGACCAAGTAGACAAAACCAAGTAGACTGATTTAACACTATTTGAATAGAGAGCATGTGACGTCACGTGCCCTTGACATCACGTCATTCTCTGCCTACCCCAGACGGGTTTACCTAGTATCTAGGGCAGGGTCCTAGGATTGCTTTGAAGCCAGGGTGCGGAGTGGACAATTTATCCTACAAATCAGTTGGGCAAACTACGGGGAGGCGATCTAAAAATAGATCGATCAATAAATAGATCGGAATGGGCGGAGCCTTGCCCATATAAGGACATTCGATCTAAATTTAGATCGATCTCGGTACATATCACTTTCAAACATATAGTTTCAGTATAAGAAAGTCAAGCTCAGCGAATATTTTTCCTTACAGAAGAAGCAAAATGAATAACTCTACCGACCTCTTTGATATCATTGGAAGCCCAAACAAGTCCTCTTTGGGAGCTTGAGGAGAAAGATAATGTAAACACACCCTGAGTTCAACTATTTTGAGGGTCTCTTTTTATTGTTTTTGCATCATGTATATGTGAAATTTATTTTACTTGATGTGATTTTTTTATAAATTCAAAATTAATTTAGTATGGTTTTCACTAAAATAAATCGCTTCAAGAAAAAATGCATTTTGTTTACATCGCAACATTTCGTCTCAAGCTACGCCATTTTGCTGAGTGATCGATAACACAACAGGTGAGAGCCTCCCGGTTATTAATTTTGTATCGGCGATGTTGGTGGGAAGTGGCGATGTATTTTGGGCTTCCTTAGACTACAATAGCATCAGGATCAAATGTTTTTTGTGATATTTAGGTTGTTTCCTGGCTTGAAAATTCGATTGCATAGCATTTCTATAATGTTTGCCGCCTCGCACATTTTGCCAGTTGGCTTGGACCATTTTTAATGTGATTTTTTGGTGATAAATAATTTTAGTTTCTATTTGTGTAGATTTCTGGTGACAATAGACATTTGGTCAAATTTATCATATAAAATTATCTGGCATGGTGAAGTTTTTTGTCTTGTAACATAAGAAAGGTTTTAGTGCTGCTGTAGTTGTGTTCATGAATAGGCATATTCTGGTTGGTTAACATAGTGATACTCACATGTTGCATGCCTGAATTTGTTAAGAAGTTTTTTATTGCAGTTATTGTACACGTATAAGCTTCAATGCAATTACTGATTATCATTAATTTCATTTGTGTAGAAGTTTAACCCGCGCCGGCCGGGGGGGGTGTTTAACCGTACAATCCCCTCAGGTTTTCCTGATATCGGGAAAACGGCGGCGCGTAAGCGCCGCCAAATTTTTCAGTACTGTCGATCATTCTTTTGTAGCAGCTTTCAAAAATTTTGACAAATAGGTGCATGTCCAGGTCAGGTCACCAGGTCTAGGTCAAGTGACCCCCTCCGAAAACGTTTGGCGGTTCCACCAAAAGCCACAAGTTTTAGCGGAATTGGTTTCGTACTTACAGGGTGTCATAAGAGCATGACTATTAAAGTTTGTATATCTCGAATTTTCGATATCGTGACCTAAGGTCAGGTCAATCGCTGACCTCCCCAAATATAAGTGGAAGGGAAAAATAAACAGATGCTCTTATTCTGAAGTATGCATCGGATCAGGCTGATTATTTCAGAATCATGTTTTTTTAGCTCATTCTGATGACCTAGTCGATTGTTTCTAAAAAAGATCTCTAACAAGGTCATCTGAAGGTCATCTGAAGGTCATCAAGCAATGATTTGCCTAAATAACTTCTGATATAATGAAGATGAGACGAGCAGAATGACATCACTGTATTTGTATCGTCTGTCGCGTCGGCCCCATATGCACATGACTATCTGGGTCACCAAAATGACCTTGACTCTGAGGTTCAAATTTTGAAGTTGACCATTACGAGGTCATCATGTATATGTTTTTAAAGGTGTCTTGAACGAGAGGAACACGATAGTGGTTTAAAATCATTTATGTGCTCATTTTAGAATAAAATGCTTAATCAGAGAAACATATTTTTTAACAAAAAAAAACTGCATTTTTGACCTTTTGATGACCTCTGGAGCTAAACTATTGATCTGAAGCTCAAAATTTGAGACATAGTGCGATTGCAAATCAAAATATCTATCTAATGCTTCAATAATTTTTACTCGCTAGCTATCAATAGTTTCCGAGAAATATTTGGGGTATCTTGGGAGCATGTTCCTAAATCTGGGAAAATTGAGAAATTTGACCTTTGAATGACCTTGGTTGACTCTAAATAATTGACCTGAGCAAAATTTTCACCGAAAATATTTCCAAATCCTTTTGACGAGCTCTCGAAACGGTAATTTTTGGTTTATGTCTAGGGTCCCATAGGAGCCGAGTTAGAAGGGGGGGTGTCGACACCCTCCGGCCCGAGGAAGGTGGCGCCGAGCACCGGCCGGCGCGGTTAACAGCTGTTAACTGTACGAAACACAAAAAATAATTCAAAATAATTTCAGTGACATTTGTAACGCCTTTTGTTCACTTAAATTCGCAAGTGTTTAAACTAAATTGTTGGTATTATTCCCAGATAATTTATTTATTATTTCATGCTCAGACTAAGTATTAAAAGATGCATTAAATTGTTATATTGCTTTTGTTTTGTTGATTACAGAAAAGTGAGTGCTTTATTAATTTCTAAAATACCTATAACTGTTTTGAGTGACTAGGCCTGACTGGTTATCCCTTTGTGTCCGCAGGTCAACCATTCCTCACATAGTTGAAGCAGGTTGCCGGGTGTGGAGACTGCTTAGAAGGGATGGAAGACTGCAACTCTTGTGCTGGAGGAGTGGTGTGGAAGCCAAATTGTACAGCAAGTGCTGATCCCAGCAGCAGGAAGCATAGCTGAGTGAGGGCAGTGCTTACATCACACAGCGTACCTACCTGTCCAAATGTTAAGGGTGAATGGTGTTCAGTTTTTACATGAGCAGAATGGTGAATTCTGCTAGCTCTAAACTGTGAACTTTGGCATCCCTATGAAAGCGAAATGTGAATGCCCTTTAAGGCCAGAAGTTGGATGAAGTCAGAGGGTTGAAGAAAAGGTTACATCCTGCTGCATAAACAAAAATATCACAGATGTGTTTTAAAATTGTTCATATTGAATGTTTTTATTCTATGTGTTTTATCAAATGAACGTAACTACCTGATTTTAGTGTGAGAGATGAAAATTGGGCTCGATTCTAGTTTGGCAAATAAAGTTGAAGTTTGTGTGTATGTTGTCATTGCTCCAGTCTGTGTTGCTTCTGAGTCAATTATACATGACATACTGAGTGCAATGGCTATGATTTAACATGCCTACTGTTTTAGCAACTAAAACCTGTTTGACCAAATAAATAACCTCAATCGTGGCTTTACCAGTGTGTGGAATATTATATGCTATGCACGGCAAATGGCAATAGAACACCATCCTATAATCCTAGGAATATCATATCAATGCAGGTAAACTGTGGAGTACACACATTTTTTTTTTTTTTACATTTATTTTGAACAAGAAATACTGACAGTTACAGTTGAGGCTGCCTCTGTGCATGGTTCTCTAGCTTTGGTATCAGTCACGATCGACCGCTGTCCGGTTAAAATAAAAACTGGGAACATTCTCACCTGTATACTTAACATTTACATTTTTGTAGAATCAAAACGTGTATAAACCACTGCCTTGTGCGATCTAAATTAGATTAGCCAGCTGTTTGGCGATCTAAATTTGGATCAGTCAGCTGTTTGGCGATCTAAATTTTTATTAGCCAGCTGTTTGAGCGATCTAAAAATGGATCGCCGCAGGAATTTGACAGTGCCCGCGATCAATATTTAGATCGCAGTATCGGATTGAATGTAAGCTCAAATAAATTTTTCCTGGTTTTATTTTTATGTTCTGGGTACAGCTTCATGCTTTTCCTTGGGGCTCGTGTGGTGTTGACCTGAATTTATCGCCTGGTAATTATGCTATTGGCATTTTAATTTGGGTCTGCAAGCATGCCCAAATATGGACATAAACAATCTATTTATTGATCGATCTATTTTTAGATCGCCTCCCCATAGTTTGCCCAACTGAAATAGCTATAGAGAGTGGAAAATTCTGCCTTAAAATCACTGTAGAGAGTGACAAATTCAGCCTACAAAAGACGTTATTATGCATTCGGCCTTTCAAAACTCATCCATCAGAATCAGCTGTTACAAATAGCAATAGTTTATCAACCTGCTTTTTCATTCACATGTCAAAATAAACATTATTAATATCAGTGTTAGGGTTATAGTTATCTAATACATTTTGATTTAGGAAGTGGAAAATTAACAGTAAAACTTGAGAAAAAGAGTGGAAAAATATTGCGCACAAGGTGTTGTTTTCCACCCAAATTTTGCAATCCTAGGACACTGATCTAGGGCCTTGCATTTGTGGGGCAAATTAACACCAAGTCATCCAGTCGTGTATTTACGAATTGTGCATGAAACCAGGGTGATGGCAAGACATAGGTGTTGAATTTCATTAGCATTTTACCGGTGTTAGAACCCTGGTCACCGGCCCAGGAAGTACCTAAGTATCTTACCAATGTGCCAGACCAAGATTGTGATGATTCTGCTATCGCTCTTGCCTCTTGTTGAGTTAAGGCGCGTAGCTCGCCCCCTAAACGCTTATAGATAACCAGGGCACTATAAACCATACACCGTAATATATATGGCCTTGGTAATAACCAAGTAATAACAAAACATGGATGATGAAGTTATAAGATCAACAATTCACAGGATCGTGAATATCAATAATCCACGAAGCCGCGCAATCCGTATCTAGGTACAGGCGCCGCTGAGATCTATAAGAACCTTGGCTGAGACCACATTGACCAAGTTGTCTAATGACGGCGGCCATATTGTAAGTACCAAAAGTAGTCGGTAGCCGGCGGTAAGCCGTGCTGGCGGGCTTACATTTGACAATATATTCAGCAAGCTACTAGCACAGTATGACTACCACTACCATGTTCCAAATTTAATTCAGAAAAAAATGACTATAGATGTTAAGTTTTATTTCGTGCAAATACAGCTTTACACAACAAATTGGCCATCATTGAATGCAGAATGATCGTTTTATCATGGTTTATTTCGTGCAAAATTCTACTTTGAACTCCAAGAACCATTCTGCATGCAATTTGGAGCGCTGTAATGATATTCATATTGAGCTACCATTATTATTTCGCTCAATAGGTATATGAAATGTCAGCCGGGGTGACTAACCGCCTATCCTTTTACACGGGGGCCGCGCGCCTGGCCGCCTTTTGGCATAAGCAAGATGGCCGCTGCCATTAGACAAGTCTTCCGGCCAATGCGCGTTCCATATTTTAGAGTTCAGTAGTTCAGTGGTACGCGGCCATGAACTGGAACTGTCTCTCATCATCTATTTTTGCCGCAATGTTATGCTTCGCGCCATATTATTTAGGGAAAGCACTATTACACTGCAGTTTGTGCAGCAAAATGGATTCTCAACGGGTGGTAATTTTCCCTGTGGTAAAAAAACCTTCTTCTGTGGTATTTTGCGCATTGTCTAGTATTTCACCTGATTCTCTAGTATTTTTGGGGAACNAATCGGCAAAAAATGAGACATTTCATGACATAAAAGGAAATCTAAGCAACTTTTGCAAAGAAAAGTTTGCTTTAAATCAGCTACCAATGCATAAGCTAGCGAAATCTGATGAGTTTTCAGAATTGTGTGAGACTTTTTGGAATTTTGCCCCCCCCCAAACTCCCGTTCTGGATCCGCCGCTGCTGCCATTTGATGCTTTTTCATTCATTTAACGACGTTTTGCTCTGATAGTCTTTACATCTTTAAAAGAAGGTACGACGATAATATGCAGCCCATACAAGAACGTACCTACAATACAAAATTAAAGCCTATAGAAAAGTTGGGTAACTTCGCTTATTTGCTTAACAAAAACGCGTCACCACCGTCATCGCTTTTCCCCGGAATCTTACTGGAGACAGAGGCAAGACCAGGGCTGTGGAGTCGGAGTCGGAGTCGGAGTCAGAGTCGAAGTCGGAGTCGGTAAAATGTTGCCGACTCCGACTCCGGCTGTCAGTTATGAACAGCGTATGGGCAAGATATTTTACATGTGCGTTTTATATAATTTTAATGGACCTCCTGTGGCGATGATTAAACAAGATAATGCTTCTATAATTTGCCTTGCTTTGATTCTGTAGTTATATACCAATTTTCAATCATTGGGTGTTTACTACAATAAGCTTGATAGAACCCTGGTTTTGTCGTCAGATACAAATTCGGTGCACCAACGATCATGATAAATCAATTTGTAAAATATAACGGTTTATAAGCAGCGTGTAGTTTGCCAGGCGAGTTAAGCATTGTTCCATTAAAAAACTGTATTGAACTCATAATTATTGCTTGATATTATTAATTATGATGGTAGTGTCACAATACCTCACGTTTTTGCTTCAAGAATTGTAAAATAGAAAGTGATAAAATAACTGTATTTTTCATTAAACGTCTTTTCCATCAAATGAGCGACAATCTTGTTTTTCCTTGAAGCGATGATTTTGTGCAGGTGATTGCTTTTAATATCTGCTGACAAAGCTAGAACGAAAGTTATTAACCGAAGGTTGTTTTTTCTATATTGATATTGAAATAACACTATTCTTTAGAATTGTGTTTTTCTATAGAAAAACAACCTCAGCCGTTCTCCTGGGATTGGTTTCCGGTTTGTGTTGGAGATCGGTAAAAGTTGGTGCTCTGGAAAACGGCTCGTACGATTTCCCCAAAAATTTTAGCATACTTAGGCTCACTCACGGGGGATCTAGATTTGAAGGGCAGGGTCCGCTAGTGTGGGATAAAATCGCAGCGCGCGCAGCAGGCACGGTGCCATTTCCCATATGGGCTTATAATGGGGCCATTCAAAGAAGGCCTCTAGCGAAAAAACTTATGGTCAACTTTATCATAATTTGCTGAATGTCAGCTTTTGGTGGATATCCACATGCTGGTGGTAGCCCCTACCCTGGGATAAATCGAATTCACGCGCCACGTGTCCTTAAAGTTGCCCCTGCACCCCAAATTTTACGACACTGGGTAACCTGGGCAGCCCTGTATTGACAATGGTGCATTGCAGTTCACCGAAATAGGTATCAGGAGCTTTGCAAGGGTCGGTGGGACAGGACTAGACGCGCACATGCTGGAGTTCAACTCATAAAAGGGTCCTGGGTTCGAATCTCCGTCAAGGAACATGAATATTATTATTTTATATAGTTTACTTTAGCGTCATTATCTCAATGTTGCTTGCCAATGCCGATACCAAACTATGCAGCCCTACTATGTCGATGACGGAGCTATCGGTTTGGGATCTCCTTATCGATATAATTATCGATATCGATTTTGTTATCGATAATTACCGGAAGGGCATAGATGATTGAATGGATCATAATTTTTTTTACTAATGGCGCCAAACCGTGCACACATACTACTTGGATGACGGGCTATCTGATTGCAAGTCGATATAGATATCGATACACTCATACAAGGGTCGTCGGTTCGAATCTCAGTCAGGAAACTGACAGGAAACACGCTTTTTCATGTTTATATTTGCGTTTCATGTGAGAGATTCAGCTATGAAAACGTCATAATGTGTTTAAGTGTTATCATTAACTCATGCAAGGGCCCTGGGTTCGAATCCCAGTCAGGGATATGTTAGTATACATCATTTCATGTTTTGTCTACCTTTCTGTAACAGTGCCAACTATAATCAAGAGCGGTTGTGTTTGGTCATATCACTCAAACTCATGAAAAGGTCGCAGGTTCGAAATCCCACGAACATCAGGAAACTGTCCAGGAAACACGCCTTTTCATTTTTGCGGGCCGACGTTTGCGGGTCAAGCGTTGTGCGGGCGTTCACAGGCGCGTTGCGGGCGGTGTTTGCGGCGGCGTTTGCGGGCGGCGTTTGTGGGCGGCATTTGCTGCGGCAGTTTGCGGGCGGAGTTTGTGGTCGGCGTTGGCGGTATTTGGTGTTTGCGGGCGACGTTTACGGGCGGCGTTTGCGGTCGGCGTTTTGCGAGCGCGTTTGCGGGGCGCGGTTGGCGGGCGGCGTTTGCGGGCGGCGTTTGCGGCGGCATTGTGCGGGCGGGTTTTGCGGTACGCGTTATTGCGGGTGCGTCTTTCCGGCTGGCGTTTGCGGGCGGTGGGTTTGTGGGCGCGTTTGCGGCGGCGTTGGCGTATTTGCATTTGCGGCGGTTGTTTGCGGCGGCGTTTGCGGGCGGCGTTTGCGGGCGGCGTTTGCGGGCGGCGTTTGCGGGCGGCGTTTGCGGGCAACGTTTGCGGGCAACGTTTGCGGGCAACGTTTGCGGGCGGCGTTTGCGGGTGGCGGCGTTTGCGGTTTGTGTTCGCGGGCGGCGTTTGCGGGCATTTTTTATTCGTTTGCGGGCGGAGTTGGCGGGCAACAAAAAACAAACTACGGTCCGGCGATGCACCAAAGCATCGCCCCGTGCATAACCTTCGCCTTGATGTAGGTCATTTTTATCCCCATCAAACTAAAGTTTTTTAGAATATCGGGAAAAGAACAGCGCGCAGCGGCGAAACATTTAGCATAACTGTTTGGGAACCAATAACCTACATTCAGGGGCGGATCCAGAACGGTTAGTTAGGTCAGTTTGGGGGGAATCCAAAAAAGTATCGCACAATTCTGAAAAAAATCATCGGACTTCGTTTGCCTATGCATCAGTAACCGATTTATAACGAACTTTCCTTTGTAAAAGATGCATTGATTTTATTTACCTCAGGATATGTGTCAAGTTTGCACCAATTTCAAATTGTTTAGGAAGAGGAGAGGCACAGCCACTTGCCCCCTTCTAGATCCACCCATGCCCACGTTGTGATAAATGTTAAGCCTCTGGTCGTCTCAGGTTAGGTCAAAGGTGACCTTACCTCCAAAAATGTTCGTGTTGTGATAAAGCTACAGGTTTTGACTAAATGATTTCAAATTTAAAGGATGTTATTAATAAATAAGTTGCCTGCAAATTGTATAAGATATCGGTAATATAAAGTCAGATAGTTTTCGTGGTCTCATTGCCTATGGGTCAATGGGAAAATGTAGAAGAGCTTCCTATGCAAAGGATATGCATTACATCAGGTCTATTCGTTCAGGACCAAATTATGTTAGCTCATTCATGATGACTCATGTGCAATTGTTGCTTAGTAGCCACTGCAATATCAGCTGAGGTCATCTGAGGTCACCAGCACTTTTTGCCGAGAACTCATGAATGGAAAATTGAGATAGACATAATAGAGTCGAGATGCGTCTCCTCCACATGCTGTAAATGACCTACCTGGGTCACTTGGGATGACCTTGACCTTGAACCCTAAATGACACGACCGTAAGGTCAATTTTTTAACAAGGCCCAATCCGACCATCATGATTGTGAGTCCTTCGAAGCGTCTTGACGAGACCAAACATAATGAACGTTGATTCTATTATCCCATCTTCATTAGTTAAATTATAAAGCAAGTGTGAGCTATGGTGACCTCTGGAGCCTAATCTATTGACATGAGTTAAAATTAAGAGCACCAAGGCGATTGCGTTTATCAAGAGTTTCCTTTTTGGCTCCTAGCTACCATAGTTTCCGAGATATTCGGGGTTTTCTGGAGCAAAGTTATAACATTTGAAATGTTGTCATTTGATAACATCTGGTGGCCTCAATATCGACCTGAGCCCCCTCCCCCCGTTCTCCAAAAATATCGAAATGGTTCAGATTGGTCTTGTTGAGAGCTTTCAACACCTTTTTTAGTATTTCTAGCCCATTTCATTTTCGAGTTTTGAGTGAGGTCGTTTTGACCCCCTATTGGGGCGAAGTTGTTTTAGAGGCCCACCCGGGCGCGGGTCAAAGGTCGGAGTCGATCCCAGAGTCGGAGTCGGAGTCGGAGTCGACTCCGGAGGGTCGGAGTCGGAGTCAGAGTTACCTGAAGACTGATCGACTCCGCAGCCCTGGGCAAGACTGAAGTTTGTTTGGAGTTCTTCTTTTGGGTAATCAGTGGCGGCTCGTCATAGGAGGCAACTGAGGCCGGGCCTCACCTATTATTTAGGATGAATGTGGCTTGTGAAATATGCATCGATGGTTTGCCATGAACAAAGTGGTGAAATTATTCTGATTCTGGACATCGCAGTACATTTTCATTATGTCATACGCCAAAACTTGCCCGTTCTCAGTAGTTTTTCCATCCACCCGCCAGCCACCGGTTCAATTACGTTAAAGAAATACTTCATTGACCGCACGGGCCGCTGGAGGCCCGGCGGTCCTGGCCGCCACACCGCCTCCGCCGCTCAACCCAGCTACTGAAGGCACCAGCGGGCGAACGCATCTCAGCCGACGATGCCGCGCCGTGCTGGGTAATGACAACCGACTGAGGCCGAGATGGTTTGGGTCTCAAAGCGATATTATTCGGATTCTAGGAGTCGTAGCGACGGCAATCAAAGTTCATGAACTAGGAACATGTTGACATACTCGATCTGGCACATATTTCTCGAAAGCTTTATATATATTAATCTTATGATATTTTAACTATCGTGCCGTCGCGCCGGGCAAGGCGGCGCGGCGGGCGGACCGTGGCCGAGAGTAGAGCGGGCGGACTTTTCCCTGCAACCTGCAGATTCCTGCAACCATACTGGCGATGTTTGTGCATCGAACTGCGGGTGGTTCTTTAGATAGACCTCACTTAGGGAATGTAACGCATTCTTAAATATTACATGAAATAGCATTTAATGTTTTTGCGTTGTAGTTTAGTTACGGGTACGTGATGCTAACATAAATTTTGCCAGCTCTCCCTCTGCATTCCTCGGCTCGCGAGGCCGCCGAACGAGCCGGGCCTCTTTATGCGCCTTGCGCATGGCGTAATACGACTGCTCGGAATGGCTCAGAATTCGCATGCTGTCCGTGAGTCGCCAGCGCCAGGCGGTCACCGGCGCCAGGCGTGATTCACGGGGCACCTGCAGTCTTATACCCACCCGGTGTCGATTTGTAATACTTTGGGGGGGGGGGGCACTCCATGATTTCAAATTTTTAAACATTAGACCTATGGCGTTGCATGGTAAAATGAGCATTAGTAATTTGAAAAAGTTAGCATTGGGCACCCCCAACAATTTTTATAGAAATGACGCCCCTCTCCTATCCGTTGCAACTTCTGAACTTGGGGCTTGGGCCTCAGGTACTTGGATGACCATGAGCCGCCACTTCTCGTAATAGCTGAAAAAAACTGCGTATTTTTCACCTTTCAGAAGTAATTTGGAATTATATTTACATGTCCAGTGTAAGGGCAACAGCGATCTTAATTGCACTGAAAGAAAAGATTACTCAGAACTCAGATTACCTGAGTCCAGATGTGCAAAATCCTACGTTCTTGCCCACGTGCAAAGGTGACCGATTTTCAACTTAAATGAGCTGATGTGACTTACTTGTACTTTTAAATCAGCAACTTATTAGTTATTACATACTAATGTAGAAATGTTTAGCTTTTTGGGGGAAATCTTTAAATATTTAGTGATTTGTAAATAATTATGGTACTATTTAAATCTTTCCAGGTGTTGAAGACACGTGAAGTTTTTTTACCAATCCAAAAGTATTCCAAAGACAGCGGCTGAGCGCTGCAGAATCTTACGCACAAAGTGGGTGACCATATTTCTTCACCATTGCGACTCCGACCAAGTGCGCGCACTTTGTTGTGACCATTGTGACCATTGCGTGAAGGTTACGTTCAAGATTCAAGCAACATGCACATTTTCCTTCATGTGGTGTTTCCCGACGAGCTGCCTAAAATATTCTGCTTTGATATTCGTGGCAGCCGACATCTTTTGTTTATACCAGAACGGGCAGAACCTGTGTGTTGAAGACTGAAGTGCGGCTGGTTGATTTTGATTTTTGCATGGCTTTACACTTATTAGTGCACAATATAAGCCGGACCTTGGTGTGTACCATAGCAACTGCGGGCCCCTGTACATTCATGAATAGATTATCTCTACTGGGCGGTGTTCGTTTTTTCGGAGTTGAATGTATATGGCAGCGTTGTTGCGAACATGGAGATAATGTATATTTGATCTCTATGGACAGGATATGGATGACATTGACATTGTGTAAACGTGAAAGCGATGACGAATTCCTACAAGAGAAGTGTTGTTATAGTTTTATGCATGAGTGGCATTAATGATTCAATTTATGAACGAGCCGAAGGCGAGTTCATAAACTGAATCTGTAATGCCGCGAGTGCATAAAACGATTTAGTGCATGGCCGAATACTGGCTGTTTAGAGCACAAGTACATATTTTCCCAGAGTTCAATGCAGGGTCATTTACCCGAGGCTTAGCAGTGCTTTATCACTTTTGGGAATGTATTAACACTCCACTCCAGTTAAAGGGAGTGTGCCTACTCACATTGGTCATGTGGAGTTGTTGACACTAGTCTGTAGAACATATTTTTCTGATTTAGCCATGTAACTTCATTTCCCCAGAATCCTTTAGTTGCTGAGATATTCCAAAGTCGCCATCACATACTGGCAGTAACTTCATTATCGAATATTCGCCAGAGAGCTTTCGCTACTAGAAGCATTGCTCTTAAATTAACAAGCTAGCAAATATTGTTGCTCTGGCCAAATAGAAAACAACTCGTGAGCACTGATAACAGCTGCCGAACAGATTCTCGATCACTGCAAAACAAACCTATACATTGCTCATAAAGGTTTGTTTGTCGTCTTTAGTGCGCCATTATAGGTAACATCTTTGCCTATACTGTTTATAGTGGACGAATCGTTTAAATGAGTTTTGCAAACAAAACAAATGCAAAACAGACGTGGCGGATCCAGGATTGCTCATCGGCCAGGGGCTTCAGGCCCGAGGGCGGCATATTTTCTCGGTGACGGGGGCGGCATGGTCCAGAGGGGCGCCCAAGGGGGCGAATCTAGCCGGCTGTTTTACCCATTTTTGCTTCAGGGGGGGTGACCGGTCGGAAATATTTCGAAACTCAATTCTTTCCATGGCAAGCTCCATTAGATTTTTGCTTCGGGGTCGGCATTTTTCTTCCGAGGGCGGTATATTGTTGCCTCTGATAACATAATTTTGGCCCTTAGAAGGCGGGATGATGCCAGCGGATGGATTTGCAGGCGCCTTCGGCGCCTGCAAATTCATTACCGGCCGAAGCCGCCCCCGGGCGCTATCGCGCCCGGGGGGCGGCAACTTTTCTATCGGCAAGGGGGCTTCAGCCCCTACGGCCCTGGAATCGCCACTGAAAACAAGAATATAAGTAAAAATTCAACTAAAAGGGGGCTCCAGACGTGAATTTTATCGTACCAAAATAATCAAGAGCAATAGCTTCTTACCGTAATAAAAATATATTTTACATTTCAAAAAGAGTAAGGCACACTCCCCGCTACAAGTTAAGTACATGGTCAATGGGAAATACAGTCTTCGGGATGCCACAAAAAGTGTTTTACTCATGAAACAGTGTTTTTAGTTTTGGCGGGAAAAGAACGGTGATATTTTCCTCCCTGAATGTTGATTTGGTAAATCGAAAACGCGAAGAATAATTTGGCCTTTCTTTCAAATAAAATAATATATCTTTTAGCACAAATGATCATTTTGAACAACCTCCTTACAATGAACAAGCTGCTAAACTTTCTCCAGCTCTTATCAAGCTTTACCTTTATTTATTTTTGTTTATAATCACTTACGATGAGTTCCGAAGAAATAGTAATTTGCGGATATTGCGATGCTAACTCTTCTCCTAATTCTCCTAGTTATTGTGACTAATTTTGCGCTTTGTGTTCGTGTTCGTGAGCATCTTGACACTTTTTGCACCTCTGCTTCCCTGCCCGCAGCGCCATAGCGCGCTTAGGTGAGTCTACACAGGGGCGTAACCACGATCTCAAAGTTACTGGGTACACTTGCTGACGAAAAGTTTGTAGTCCTGTCCTAAATATACCCCCCTCCCCCCAAAAAAAAGTGCTGAGTTTTTTACCTTTTCTTTTGAGTCTATTGTATACAGCTGCATCATTGGAAGCTGATGGGCTGTCGCGTCTCCCTTATGCTGATGGCACAGCCTACAGCAAAGCCTCATGTTGTTATAGTTGCGCCCATACCGGGGCACCACGGCTCCAGTGGCAGCAGGGTCACCTTTGGTCGGTCGGACATGTATTACATGTATTACATATACATGTATACATGTATTACAACGCCCAATGTCCGTGAATCAGCAGTTATTCACTATAGGTACTTGTATATGAGCTAATCCTCCGATTCGGTGAATCACTATTCACTTCGCCATTTTTTCCTCCTGAGCCGCAGCGAATCGAGCGGAGCCTGCTAACGTTGGTTTGCTGGCTCAGTGAGTCTGCCGGCATATCCAACGTAAACGTGAACCACTCGTTCGCCTTCGGCTC
Source organism: Semibalanus balanoides (assembly GCA_014673585.1). NCBI lineage: Eukaryota > Metazoa > Arthropoda > Thecostraca > Balanomorpha > Balanidae > Semibalanus > Semibalanus balanoides. Next base: position 86,887 of record VOPJ01012275.1, read on the forward strand.
AGGGAACACAATATGACGAAGGTGCTCCATCGGTTTCAAGGGCTTAGCCCTATACATGCATAGGGATTGCAAAACGATAGCAATCGGCGATTCCAATTTGTTTGAATTGCGACACGAAAGCGCTAAGCCACTGATTTTGGTAACGTCATCAAACTAAACTGTCATAATGGTTCTGGACCGGCTTGGCCGTGGAGCGTGAAACTGCGAACGGCGACCACGAGGCGACGGCCATCCACCACAGATTCACTGAAATATCAACAAATAAATTTTTTAGTAATTTAAAGACTGAATGATGACTGAAAATTACTGATCTCGATCAATTCAGATGTTTTCCTCAAAAGTATTTTTCACCTTTAAATGCTTATTTTAACCCTCGTCTTACGGAGGGTGACAGGCCCCCCTGAGGTTTTTCTTAAATAACTTGTTACACATGAAGCGCATCCAGCTGAAAGGTTTAGCAGCTGAGTTTACAACAAATATACGTATCCTGTGAAATGTTATCGAAATTGGTGTAGTATTTTTGGAAATAATGACGTTTAAGTGACGTCATGCTGGTAAAAAGCGGTAAATATTGGAAAGATCGTAGAAAATAGAGTTTTAAAGCAAATTGTAAAAAAAAACATAAGATAGCAAATTACATTTTCTTTCAAATGGCAGTCTTAGATTCGCAAAATTTAAAGTTTTTGACAAAAAAAGTATCAAAAATAAAAACTTTCAAAGATGTTAAAAAAACGGAATACATTTGAGTCCTGAGAGGACTTACTACTTAGTATGGACGAAACTCAAACCAAATTTCAAAGCGATATATCTTATTTTGACTGGGTGATGGCTTCCGAAGTGTAAGGATCTTATGACGTCATTTTTTAAATTATATTTTTTACTTTTTTGACCATATACGAAGAAACAAGTACTTTTTTGTCTTTTAGAGACGAAACTGGTCTGGGAAAATGCATTTTTGCTTACATTTATCACTTTCTAATTTTGAGGTTTGATGACAGTTTTTCCGGACGTGATCGAGTCGAGTTGCTAATGCTAATCGCCCATAGCAATTTTCTTCTATGGTGACGATTTTCGTTCCTAAGAGGTCATTAACGAACCCAAACCTAAAAATCGAAATACGGTCAGATAGCTAATTCAAAGACCAACCACTTGACGCTTACCAAATCATTTTATTTTCATAACTTTAATTATTACGGTGGTCTGAGCAAAATAATTATTTTTAGACATAGTCGATTTTATGTCTTTTACTTAACCTGNACCATTGCATTTCTCACATGACAGGCAATATGCTAGTTTTTACCGCGTTGCTCTATGTTGCTTGGTTTGGCAGTTAACAGGGGGCTGTCAGCCCCCCGTACGGCGAAGGTGAGAAACGGTCCCCGTAAGGCGAGGGTTAATTAAAGCTCACTGCTCAGTGGCATGCTGTGGAATGCAGATGACAAGGCATTCCAAAATTGTCTCCTCAAAATTGGGAGGCGGCGCCCCAGCTTAAAAAAAAAAATGTGAGGGCAGCTGGGACAGCTGCCCCCATGGTTCATGCGTCTTTCTTGATTTGTTTTCGTAGCGGAAACGTAAGGAAAACGACATACTGTCGCCTCAAATATCCACCATGGACCATGGCTCATGGCTGCGTAAGCCTTTACATTACAAAAAAAAAAATCCAGCACATCTTTTACAAATGCAAAGTGAATGCAACTTCGCCTGAATTTAAGTAACTAAATTTAAAGGTTTTCTTTATGTTTATTTTTATATTTGAAAAGAAGAAAACAATATTTGACTTGTGCATCTCTATTGACTTCTCCACACATCTAAAACTAAATAAATTCATGTTAAGTTCTTCAATTTACTGGGTAGCAAGTACCCCAAGTCAATTTTGGCGATTTTAAATTTTCTGGGTACTAGTGTACCCAGTGTATCCCAGTGGTCGTTAGCCCATGGTCACAAATGACTTGGTTTCCTGGTCTCCTTTAAGCTGCTGCAGAGCAGGTTGCGGTACTCCTCTACAACCTTTACACTCTTCCTGGGTCGCTATGTCATTTACCCACTGAAATTATACTGTTTCTGGCTACACTTTCCAAGTTCTCACAATGACAGGGCCGATAATCATCACATTTTTTGCCCCGGCTGACTACACACTTTTGTCTCTTTCGCAGAAGGTTCGCCTTGAAAGGGATTAGTACGGTTTTTTCCCAGAAGTAATTTGATTACATAGTAACGTACTTATCAAGGTGGAGAAGGCCCAACGGTTACCACATTTTTTCTGGAAAATGCAATCTTCTTTACGTGAGACGTTTCAAAGTTTTCGTGATGCCAAACGCGACTTTTGCAGTAACTTGCTGAGGTATAGACAGCCGTCTCTACTTACGCCCACATACCGCCGGGCTATGCGCGCCCAAGGATAGATATAAAGTGGTGGACAGTAATGCCCGATCAGTATCGTTTCAGTACAAGTCATTGAAAATGTAAAGTTAAAACGCTGATAATTGCTGAAATAATGGATTAAATGAGCAAAGAGGTCACTCTCAGTATGTTTAAAACGTGTTTTAAGCACATACAACGCAAAAGAGCTGCCATTTCCTTTCAGGACGAAAACCCCGTATAATCCCTTTAAGGGCTACTCTTCGCAATCCCAACCACTAGATACTTACTTCTTCCTCATCGCCTCATCTGCTGACTCCAACAACTGAACCTATTAGATACACTAACTGGTGGATGTGCCCCTGGGTTGTTCTGCCTGACTCACCCTGTACTTTTGTCCATTTCACCTCCTGATCCTTTCTGCTTCTTCCTTCTCCAGACCTGCTACCACCTCCATTACCCAGCACCCACCTCATCCTTACTGTCCTGTGGTCCCCTAGCCTTACTTTCCACAGAGCTGGGTCTCTGGGGCTGGGTTCTCCCTTGCCTTACCCTCTCCCGTTGCCTGTCAGCACCACACCTGTCAGACTACCACTGGTCTCTGATCCTGTAGGCTCCCCTTCTGATCTCCTAACCACTACCTGTGCATACGTCCCCTGGACAGGAGCTACACCCTCCTGCAGAGCTACACTTTCCTGAGGAACTACAACCCCCTGCGGAGCTACAACCCCCTGTTGAGCTACAGCCTCCTGCGGAGCTATGACCCCCGGAGGAGTTACACCCCTTGTGGGGCTACACCCCCCTGCGGCTTACCCTTTCACTTACACTTATTTAACTGTGCCACTAATTCCCCTACCTTTGCCTCAAGCTCCTCTACCTTTGCCTGGAGGATCTGAATCCTATGTCATTCTTATTTGAAGCTTATAAGTAGATAAGTAGCTTAAATATATCTTACAATATGCACTTCCAACTTCTTAACAGTCTTAACTAGCTTTTGTTATTTTTGTTTTGTTTTGTTTGTTTGTTTTTTTCCTAAAACTTAAATAAATACTGAAAAAGAAATGTTAACCTTACTAACTGCCTATATATGCACCTGATACTAGCCCCTTTACAAGAGGAGCCGAACAAACCAGCAAACTTACAGGAGCAGTGTACAATCCTATGCGAAAGCACACAATACTTATAGTAACGTATTTGCAACAAAATCACTCAAAATAACCAATGTCACTAAAAGAACCTAAATATTCCCAGCTTATCCCTTATTTGTTACAATATCTACCATACTTGTAAATGAATCAGAGTTGAGTCATGAGTCAGACATTTTTGGATGAGTCATGAGTTGAGTCGACTCAATTTGTAAGAGCGGCACTTGAGTCAAGAGTCGAGTCGATTCAATTTGTTTGAAATAGCACTTGAATCAAGAGTTGAGTCAGTTCTTCGGTTGTGAGTCAGACTTAAATCGACTCAAACAAATGTGAGTCAAATACAATTGGGACATAGCCAAGGGGGTACTGGGGCGACGCCACTTCATCTGAGCAAACCAATTTACACTAGATAGAATGCGATTTTGTCTGACACCTGACCCTAACCCTTCCCCCCCCCCCCTCCAGGGTCAACATCAAGTAATAATGGAACTTGTGATGAGTCAAACGGAGTCGACTCAAATGTTTTTTGAGTCGAGTCGAATCAATTTGTTAAAACTGCACTTGAGTCATATGTTGAGTCGACTCAATTTTTAAAAGCAAGACTTGAGTCATGAGTTGAGTCGACTCATTTTGTTTTGAACACCACTTGAGTCAAGAGTCGAGTCAGCTCTTTGGCTCTTGAGTCAGACTTGAGTCGACTCAAAAAAATATGAGTCTTTACAAGTCTGATATCTACCTATTTAACCATAAACCAATGGCCAACTCCCAAACTGATAATTATAACCCAAAATAAGATCAAGATCAAGGTCAAAGCAATTTCGGCGCAATCAGCTAGAATGAAAAGCCTTAAAAAATACATTAAGAGTCTAATAATTAAGTTGAACGCCACAATACAATCCCTAAACGATCTAGAAAATACTATAATAATAATCCTTACAAACAAGATTTAAAAGCTGCTAGTGACAACTCCAGATCTGATAAACTACAAAATCAAATCAAGGTCAGACAATTACCACTACAAACTATAGCGCAGGCAGCTATAATGAAAAGCCTTAAAAAGACGATTCAAGAGCGTAATATCTAACTTTGAACGCAAATTACAATCCTTAAACGATCTAGAAAACTAAATAAATAATCCTTAGATTTAGATCTAACGTGGTTCCTCAAATAAATCACAAAAACACAAGAGAACTATCAACTTAGCTGTCAATTACAATTATGGCGCAAGCAGCTAGAATGAAAAGCCTTAAAAAAGACAATTCAAGACCTAAGATCTAAATTTGAACGCCAAAATACAATCCCTAAACGATCTAGAATACTAAATAAATAATCCTTAGATGTAGATCTAACGTGGTTCCTCAACTAAATCACAAAAACACAAGACCACTATCAACTTAGCTGTCTGCGAGCGGCGCCGTCTGTCTTTTGATATGATGGACGATATGATATGATGACGATATGATGGACTTTACCTGTAATCGGGCTCGCACCTGTTTGTGATTAATAAATCATACAATTATATGTAGGTATAAGTATGACTGAAAAAGTGTATTGTGATTTCATGCATATCAATGCAGAATGCTGTGACCTTGTGAGTGAGGCTGGCGCTGCTGATACTGTGGAACTTGTGAGTATGCTGGCGCTGCTGATACTGTGACTTGTGAGTGAGGCTGCGCTGCTGATACTGTGGACTTGTCGAGTGAGGCTGGCGCTGCTGATCTGTGACTTGTGATGAGGCTGGGCTGCTGATACTGTACTTGTGAGTGATCTGCGCTGCTGATACGTGACTTTGTGGAGACTTGTGAATGAGGCTGGCGCTGCTGATACTGTGACTGTGAGTGAGGCTGGCGCTGCTGATACTGTGACTGATACTGTGACTTGTGAGTGAGGCTGGCGCTGCTGATACTGTGACTTGTGAGTGAGGCTGGCGCTGCTCACTAAGTCCATCATTCAAGTTATTGTTTGATTCGTTTTCGTGTAAGTGTCTCAGTCTGTTGGATGTTAAGACCATGTGATTATTTTCAATAGTATTTTATGTACTTATTCTGATTTCTGAACATATAATCTTATGGCTGTGAGCACTCCAGTGGGATTATTACATCATGCATTGCTTGAATTATATCGTGAGATCAATTGGAATCATAGATTGAACATTGTATTTTTCCGAAAGATACACTGGGATCACAAATCCCACATTGTGTTTTTGCCGTTGGATCCAATCAGATCATAGATCCTACTTTGCATTTTTGGCGTTAGATCAACTCGAATTATAGATCCAATCTTATATTTTTGCTGTTAGAAAACTCAGATCACAGATCCTACATATGTTTTTCCCCGTGGGATCCACTTCGATCATAAATCCTTCACTGGGATCCAAGCACATGTCTGGTGTTTACTGTGACTGAACCCCAGCAGAGCACATAAAGCTCAGCCAGGCCCAGCGATGCACGGGTGTCACTGGAATCAATAGGCTCCATTCCAATATCTGCCACCAATTAAAATGCACGACTTGCTTATACCGCTATTTTCATTTTACAATGATACTGAACCTACCATTCCGTAAGTTATAAAAACGACAGTTTCTTGCCCTAGGCACTCAATACTGTGACGCTATTAGGCCAGGCCCGCCTTAGGCCCAGACCTCCGTGGCTCTGTATGGCGTCATCCCTAGCTCGTACCAGAAGAAGACACCACACTCCCCGGTCTGTCTCCGTAGACAACTTGTTTAGATCATAAGTGTGTATTCAATTTTTGTGCCGTTCTAATGATGTCAACGTCGAAGCGATACGAACGGGGCGACAGTAGCGACAGTAGACAGCCTGCGAGGAGCGACTGAGGCTGGCTGGGTATTGAGTAGGTGATCAGCCATGGCAGTGCGCCATCGAGCTGGTGTTGGTGACCTTTCTGGTAACATTACTGCCCGCTACTTCTAGCCGCGTCCATGGTAGTAGGAGCGGCCGTAGCCCCGTCCGGCACGGCGGTAGTTGTCGTCATATCCGTTATCGTAGTCCGATCGTTGCTGTCGAAATCGTTGTCAGTAGCCGTAGGCTGGCTGACGCCGACACAGACGCGATAACCAGGGCCACAGCAGACGGCGGAGATCTGCCGCAGACGGGAGAGAGAGAGAGGAGCAGAGAGAATTGACGATCATCAGAGGCCAGCCAACCTGGTGCGCTGCAATCCAACGGCCACACACAGCATAAACGTTTGGTATCACGGCTACTCGACCAGTATTTGAAACATAAATCATTTCGTTTCAAAGCAATTTCTATAAATACGTAAGATTAAATTCTACTTCATGCTAGTATTTGCATTTCTTTGCAGGATCAAACGCGATTAAACGGGGACTTGACACCACAAACAGGACTAAAATTGTCGGAAAGATTATACATGAATTTACTGATGACATAGGCATTTTCAGAAATCAATATTGTCTTTAAATTGTAACACAAAAATAGTTGAAAGACGATGGCTTGTTTTAAAATTGTCGATACGAATCAGAATATGACTTCCTCACAATATTGTTTTTTATCAATTTAGTCCGAATGTTTTGTATGGATGGCTTTCCGAGGTCAGGACCCGCGCTAAGCAGAGTGTGCGCTGTCTCTCCCCATGACCTCACCACCCGATCGCGCAATTCCTGTTGGCTGCAGGAATTTAGAGACGAAAGTTGCGGCCCGGACATACCTGACACGGTCGCCCCGCTCGCTGACGTCACCTGGCTGGAGTTGCGACCGCTGCCACCGGCCGCAGGCCATCCCAGTCAGGAGCAAATAGCGAGCGCCGAAGCGACTCGAACCAGGCTGCCACTACTGAGATAGGTCAGAAGACTAGCGCTCTCCACTTGAGCTACAGGGGCGACTATGCAGATGTTTCCAAGAAGAATGCAATGGTATTTCGGTTTTATACCACCAGATCACATATAAACATGATACTTGATTGGACACTAATTTTCGCCTGCTTATTGCTAAGCACAGCAGTGAATGACGGTGCTTTGAGTTGCATTTGCACGAGCCGAGACATAAAGTGCTTCAGCTTAAAGGAAAATAGCTCACCTTGGATTTTTTTTCAAACACAATTTATTATATTTTCAAATACAACCTTATTTTCTTAATGTCAAAAATAGCTTACCATCGCGCCGATTAAGGAACAGAGGACGTAAAATTATTAATTTCATCAAAACTTATATGCGACCTCTCCGCAACGTCAACGTGGCCAGCCAATCGATTCCAATGTATAGTCGCGTAAATTACTGTATAAGCTCTGACACCGACGTGTGAAGGCCACAATGCCATCTGCCCAGCGTGTGAGTCCCACACTTCGGACAAAAAGATCAATATATTCGGCTGGAGATCAGCCAGAAACTTGCAGTTGGTTTTTCAACACGAGCTACAAAAACTGCTATCTCATTTTAAAAAACCATGTGAAGGTAAACTAATTTCCTTTAACAGTTACGTAAATTTCGCTCTGCAATAAGAGGCCGAAAATTGAGTGTCCAATCTAGGTATCATGTTATCTGTGACTGGATAAAACATACAAATGTCCCGATTTCTTCTTCGAAAAGCATACAAACTACAAGTCACAGGGTCAAATTTACGTGTCCAACAGATTAACTAATTCATGGAAATTTATATCAAATATGTTGTAATCAGTTATTAAATGGTAAAAGCACTATCATCATATTTTCCAGACGACTCTCTTTTTGCGGGTGCAGAAATCATCGCATTTCACCATTTCGTCAATAGTTGAGGGGCAAATGGCAGAAGGGAAATTTGTATGGCATATTGTTTGCTTCTCCGCGAGTTGCAGACGTTCTTTGAACACTTGTAAATATAGGAGCTCAATAAATACAAATTTAGTGGTTTGATCTGGATTGAGTACCTCCGTTACCGCTGACGGGGAAAATTCAATTTTTTATCCAGGGGTGTTTATACCCCAAACTTCCCTGACCAAAAAAATTGCTAGAACTAAACGTTCAGTTGTACTCATTATCTATCACCACCCCTCCTTGATCAACAAATTTGGCTGATGGCGCCCATTTGGCGTTGCCGGACCCCATCCCCAATTTCAGAGGCGTTGCGGAGCCTCAGTCACGAGCCAGCTGGCCCATGGACTGCCTGTTCTTCGGCTGATGGAACGCCCTCCAATCAGCACCATTTCAACCAATGCAGGACGCATCCTTGACGTGTACGATTTCGTTTACCGTAATACCGATACGAGATGTTGTAACTTTTCACTCAGAATTACGATTACGCGTTGTCCTGCTCCCTAAGATGTTAGGTGGTTGTTACGACTTACCTTCCATTCAGACCGTAAGCCAAAAGGAAGAGCACCCATACAGCGAACGCGCGTCATGGTTACCTTGTCAAGCCGTTGTAATCTTAAAAGTGATTGCAAATATTAAATTAAGCATACTTTCTTCCGTCATTTTTTACTGTACTATTATACCTTTTTAACTTCGTTCCTTATCCTGGTTTAGAGTGGAACAGTCGTTTCCAATTTCCCCTTGCATGATCACAATTATTGTCTGGCATGAGTCGTAGTGGGCCGTTAACTGCGCTTTCGTTGCAATAATGAATGTCCACGATCAGTACAACATACCTACATGTTTGTCATCCGCAGTACAGATAGGTACGTACTGTGATATAAAGCAATAAGTATACTTAAAGCACAATATACTGAAGTTTAGGAAGCCGCGCTCTCGACCAATGCCATCTTCAATTGATACCGATTTTCGCCATCAACTGAAACGGGTGCATGAAAGCAAAAGCAACTCTAGGCTTATTGCAAGTACAAAATAACTGCTTTGCGCTGGCGCAAACTTGGCCAATAAAAGTTGCAATCTTAATTTAAGTTAGCAATTTCTCACTCCAATAATTTGTAGTCCGGCAGCAAAAGTGTGTTGTTGCAGATCCGCCACCGGTACTAATGTTCAGCTAGTTAGTGGTGATGAGAGGCGGTACTGCCATTGCAGTCTCTGTACTATCAGTCCACTTACCGTCTTCATGATGTGGCGGCAGTGACACGTCAGGAGACAATACTACACAGCGCCTCCTGCTCCTGTTATATACCAAACCCTCGACCTAATCCCCGCAGCCGGACCGCGGAAAATGTGCGCACCCTGCACCACTAGGAGACAAGGAAAACGGAATTAAAAACAACTCGGCGGCTAGTGCACGCCATTGCTGAGTTGTTATATACTGTAAAAAACACTCTATACGTATGATGACACTATATGGTGGTACGTCGACAATTAGTGAAAGGAGCTCAGCCTTTACGCTGCTAAATGTGGCCCATTTTACAGGTGTTTCTCTAGCTATTGGTTACACTGTGACACAATAATGCACTATGCATTTGTTTTGCCTGCTGCATTCGAACTGAATACTAAATGTTATACATGTGGTAACAAAGTGTTTATCATTGTGGTTTATTTGGGAAGTGCATGAAGTGAAGCTGACGAGGAAAATAATTTAAATGTGGCAGAAAGGTGACTTGAGGCGGCAGAGCCGCGGGGAGAGTGCAGGATGAGGAGATAATACGGACATTTGTTTAAGATGTCTGGAATGATATATATTTGTTACAATGCCTATTTTCACATGTTAACTGGGGGGGCAAATGCCCCCGCAGTGAGCCGTTTCCCCCCCCCCCTAGTCAAGACGAAATGTCTTGACTGGGGGGGGGGGCAAAACGGCACCCTGATTTAATCAATTTCGTGTCATTTGTCACTTGATATGTATTACAATAAAATAAATATAAATACTTATATGTTTATAAATTTATGAAAATACAATGGTAAATTCCATATTTTCCCTGAATGTAGCATTTCCAAGCAAAGAAGTATCTTTAATTTATTTCTGAAATTTCATGAATTTTAATATACTTTGAACAATTGCTCATTTATGTCAGAATAGGGGAGATCGGGGGTTGTTGGACCAGAAACATCGACACCAAATTTGGATCCAGTTGCTTTTCCTCCGCTCCCATAGGGTTATATTAAAATCCTGCTAATCTTGAGGTCCATAGCGATCTTGGGGAGCCGGCCCCCTGGCCCCTCGGTTGGCGACGCTCATGATTAGGACGGGGGAGATATTTCCATAATGCTCACATATATATTTTTTCGGGAATCACTGTTGTGCATGCCGATTGATTTTCCTATCTTCTTTCCTCCTAAGACTCCTTGCGTTTCGAGGAAAGGTGGCAATTTGTGTTACTAAAAAATGGTGGCTTATGTGAATCTTACACAAAAGCACCGTGCCGGGGAGGGGGATGTTTAGGCGCTTCCTAAGGTTTTTCAAGAATAGCGAAAAAACGTTTCGCGCAGTGCCGCAAAATTTGGCACAGCAAACAGGGCATTAATTACCCACATTATGAAAAAGTTTTGATCTCGAGTCGTCTTTTTTATTATTAACTTTTTATTTGCAAAAAAAAAATAAAAATCGGACGCACTTCACAATACTTCACAGACCTAACTGACTATGTCATCAGCCCGATGCTAACATCCGCTATCCAATTCAACTTAAATCGGGAAAACACAAACAAACAAAAAACACTATAACACAAAAGAACTCGTCGTCGCACCTACGGCCAGCCACAACACATAGGCACCAGTGAGAGAAGCGACAACAAGCGCCGGCTACGGCGAGCGGGGTCGGCAGCACGCCGCTGACAGAAGTGAGCAGATACGAACAGCCACAGCGACAGAAGCAACGCACCCCGCTAATATATGCGGCAACAGACGGAATCCCCCGTACTCGCGGTCACAGCATCCGCGTTTTTGGCCGGGCGCCGAGCACCAAAACCGTCGGCCCAGCTCTCCCGAGAGCGTAGTATTAAGCAGCGGTAACGTCACCGATGGATGCTTTAATCATAAAATAGTACCATAGTAAAAACATCGACAAACCTTACCCATACACCGCGCCCCCGCAGTCTAAGCCAGCGACATCCTACACACCCTCCCGGCATCCCACCGCGTCCCACCGAACCCCCAGACCCACCTTTTCAAATTAAAGGTGGGACGGCGGAGGCAGAGGCGACCACCCGAGTCGTCTCAGCTCTCAAGTCACCACGTCACGTCACGTGACCTTATCTCAAACAAATGTTGGTGGTCGTGCCGAAGCAACAAAGTTTGTCGGGCAGATTTCAACCTTACATGATTTTCTAAGACCATAAGTAGCTACAATAATTCAAAGATCTCTGATTTTTTTAACGCTGATCAAAGGTCAGGTCAATTTCGTGACATCCTATCAGAGTCAATGGGAAAATATGCAAATGCTCCCTATTCAGAGAATTTGCATGAGATCAGGTCAATTATTTCGTACTGCACATGCTTTTTTAGCTAATTATTGATGACCCAGGTGCAATTGTTGCTCAGTGACTACTGCAAGGTGAACTGAAGTCATCTGACGTCACAAGCACCTGTTTGTCAAAATCTTTGACTAAAAAAGATCATAGGCTTAGGAGCGCAGGGGCCGTGGGGCCATGACCCCCTCACTTTTTGTCCATTTTGTAAGCTAAAATTAACAACTTTACTTCGTTATAACAATTCAAAAGCGCAACAGGATTCACAAATTGGACGAAATAGATCCCAAATAAGATACCGAAGCTCCCGCGAAGGGGGAATCGGAGTTTCCGATCAAGAACGAGAGCGGATTTCCGCTGTCCCCCTCACTTTTTTCGTCCTGTTCCTGCGCTCATGATACTAATGATAATGGACGTGCGTAATTAGCAACACCTGTGATTGTTCTTGTCGATGCCGCATCACCAATAATTGATGATCCACAATGGGTTTACAAATTTCCTTAACCCTACAGGTTAAAAATTATAATTTTACCTAACCCGTCACCATGGTATGATTTTAAGTGTCCTTTTATGAACAAACATGATGGCATTTTTTTTTTTTTTTTTTTTTTTTTTTTGTTACAAATAAGTTCTCCTTGTTCAACCTGATATATAAGGTTTTTACGAAAAAACTTGTTTTCAAGAAATGCTATCGTGTATTTGGTGCCTCTAACCTGAACTATTGAACTGAGCTAAAACTTGAGGGCATTAGTGGCGATTGCATTTTTCATGAGCTGTCGATCATGTTTCCGTTTGTTTCTAGCTATTATAGGTCCCGGGATATTTAGGGGGTTCTGGTGCAAAATCCTATGCTTGGAAAATTAGATCTTTGATGACCTCTGGCGACCTGAGTTTTGACCTGAGCCCCAAAACGACTAAATTTCGCATGAATTTGTGGTGGGCGAGGGGGGCGGTGTTAATACGAGGCATTTTCATTACTATCATTTCCCTCCATAAGAGAGCTCAAGATTTAGAAGGTGGTGTTTAAACGCCCCCGCCACGGCGAAGGTGGCGCCGAGCACCTGCACTGCGCTTTTAAGTTTTTTTCTTTCTCTGCAAGGTTTAACTATGAATGTTTTGACTTAATTGCAAAATAGAGACCAGCCCTCGCGATTGGTTGGACCAGAGGACTCCGGAGCGAATTGGGCCATAGCCCATACTACCTCGATCTTTTTTTAATTTTTGTTTAGTCAGTTTTATTATTTAGGGAAGGGGAAAGTAAGACAAGTCTGTGAAAAAGGATGGACTCCTGATCCGAGGACAGGTCAAGGTCAAGTCAAGGTCGCATTTCACAACGAACAAAATGTCTCTACAAGTCAAACACACAATGGAAAACATTACATTGCTCTAATATTGATTCAGTAAAAAATTATGGAAGAAAAATGACGCATGACTTCTTGGCCCTGCGACCTCGTGAAGGTCGCAGGTCAACAATTTTATATGGATCTTTATATTAGTCATTTTCACGATGAATGATTTTGCGAGAAATGTTTTAAAACATTTAAAAATGTTTCCAAATGTTTTAGTAAATAGCCGTTTTCCAAAACGATGGACTAATTCGCGAGAAATGTTTTAACCCTCGCCCTATGGTCCCGTAGGACGAGGTTTAAAACTGTTTTCTTTTGCAAATTAGTCCATCGTGAAAAAGGCTACTACTAAGACATATCAAAACATTGTTAAATGTTTTAAAACATTCTGCGCAAAAATAATCCATGGTGAAAACGTCTTTTTACTATTTAGCAAAAGGTTCGTTAATCTGGGGAAATTTTTGCACATTTATCCATTTCCCTGTGGATTTATATGCACTTTCATGTTTTTCAATGACTTATAATTGTTTGGTCTCAAAATCGACTTCATCTTACTTTTTAGATCGCCGGTATAAAAATCATCTGAAATAGCAGAATTGTAGGTACCTGATTACATCCTGTGTGTTTCCAACTGATTAGTAAAACAATCTGGCTGCGGCACGACCTTGCATTTTTGGAGGGGGGATCACTAGGCTTGACCTAGTGGCTAGTGACCTGACCNTTACCGACCGATTTCGATTTTTTTACGTCAAACGATCCGCTATTGTGTTGCCGTAAATTTCGCACAAACAAAAAGCGCCCTGCGCCGCTTCGTTTTTTAGATATTCACGAAAAACATGTGGAAGGGGCACAAAAGTCCCCCCCCCTCCAGTGCGCGTGTTAAGGAAATATGCATGGATCAGGCTAATTCTTTCATAATCATGTTATTTTAGCTCATTCTAAATGACCAAGGTGCAAGTATTGCTCAGTAATTTATACAAGGTCATCTGAGGTCATCTGAGGTCATCAGCAATCATTTGATAATAACTATTGATAGACAAGAGATAGAGACAAGCAGTTTAATACCACTGTGCTCGTCTCATCTGGCGCGCGTTGCCCCATATGCAACATGACCTACCTGGATGCACGCAAATGACCTGAGCTAGGTCAAATTTTTGAAGTTGACCTACCAGGTCACGTGTTATATTTCAAAAGCGCCTCGATTTAGACAAACACGATGGCGTTAAAATTATTTTCCTATCTTTGATATTGTGAATCACTAACTCACAGAAAAACTGGCTTTGCCTAAAAATAGCCTTTGACGCTTTCATGACCTTGGAGCCTAAAACATTGGATCTGAGCTCAATTTTTGAGGAATAACATGCGATTACAAATTTCAATAATCCATCTATTCCCTTGTTTAATCGTTTGCTCTAGATTTCATAGTTCCCCGAGATAATCGGGGGTTTCTGGAAAAGAGTATAAACCGGAAAAATCTACCGTTCTGGTGACCACTGGTGACTCAAATTGTGACCTGATCCAAGAAAAGAACTGAAATACTTTCGATAGAGCTTGCCTCCTAGAGCTATATAATGCCGTTTTTTGCTTGTCGCTACGTTGCGTAGTTTTCGAGATCTCACGGGGGGCGGAAATCAACCCCCCCTGTAGTTCGTGTTCGGCGCGAACCCCCTGCATTGCGCGGGTTAAACATTTTCTAGTAGGTAAGTCAGACGATTGAAAGTATTTCCTAGCTGACTGGTCAAGGCATTATTAAGCCTCTCAAACAGGTATTACGGCTATGCTACGCACCCAATTGAATTCAACCCCGATATATCCGGTCGATAATTCGACCACGCCCGTGTACCCAAGGCTATAGAACAACGTGTACCTACGTGTACAACGTGTAGGCGTGTACCTACCTACCTACCTACATACAATATACATGCCCGTCAAACTAGTGACGTATTTGTATTCGTTCGCAGCGTCGAGTTCTGATTTGCACTAATTTAAGCACATGTATACATCTCGTCGAGTTGTGCACGCAAATGGCAATCAGTGGGCGCACGGTTTGACCACCAGCAGTCATTAAAATGTCACCACACGGCGTACCTACCCTCTAGTTTTCGTTTACCTCTTTTTGTAAGTTTGTGTTTTATTATTATTTAATATGAGTCACCGCACTTGGCATTAAGGTAGCAATTTGCTAATGCAATTTTTAAGGGAAAAATTAAACATATTCGTCTCCATGACACTGAAAAAATTTGACCTATGGAACAAAAATGCATTCGACCGTAAAGCAAGCTGGCGTGACGGCGGTCATTTGAGGCCCTTATGAGTCCGATTTACTCTCAAAGGCCTCAAATGACCCGCCGTCACGCCAGCTGCTTTACGGTCGATGGCATTTTTGTCCATAGGTCAAATTTTAGTGTCATGGGGACGAATATCGTAATTTTCCTAAAATTTGCATAGCAAATTGCTTTACTGTAATGCAAAGCTGGCGTGACAGAGTCATTTTGGGCCTTGGCGGATAAAATTTGGAATGATAAACGAAAAAAACAAGGAGGTACACCGACTTAAAACATCGTAATTGCGTCTCCGTGACCTTAACCTTGACAATCTGGATGCAAATTTTTATTGGATTGTGACGCAAACTGGCGTTATATCGAGTCATTTGAGGCACGTTCAGAGCAAATTCGACGTTAAAAATGGAAGACCTCTTTTAAGGCAATTAGGTACCTTTCGAGAGCCATTTGGGCCCTTTTCCGGCCACGGATCCCCCCTGAGCGAAATCCTGGCTACGCCACTGACCCCGCTACAATGCGGCAACAGACGGATCCCCCGCACTCCGGTCGCAGCTCGCGTTTGGCCGGCGCCGGCCCAGCACCAACCGACGCCCCCGAGAGCGGTATTAAGCAGCGGTACGTCACCGAAGGATGCTTTATCATAATAGTACCCAGCGACATCCATGACACGCCCCCGCAGCAGCCAGCGACATCTACACACCCTCCCGGCACCCCCACCGCGTCCCCGTCGAACCCCCAGACCCAACTTCAAAATGTAGGTGGCGGGCGGAGGGCGGAGGCGGCGGCGGCAGAGGCGGCGGAGGCGAGAACCGCGAGGCTGTGCGGCTGTCTACAGACCAAGAAGAAGACAAAGGCAGAGTGCGAAACAAAACATATGCACAATGAATAATACGCACTCAACACAACAGGCTACTTTTGACATTTTTGTTGTATTAATAACGTAAAAAACGTGAGGCAGTTGTCAAATACAAAAGGAAGTGGACACACGAACACAAGCTCAACCAAAGACCAACACAGACGCAGAAGGTATGCAGCCCTAAATTCAGAAGCATAATGAAAGTGCATGTAGTGGTGCATTAAATCCGTATGAACATTCACCAACAATGCCATCCCCAGCCCACTGTGCTGCGCTTAATCAACGTTAAGATCCCATCACCCAAGAACGACGGAACCCGCGATCGCGACAACAGAACAGACACTCTTGGGGAGTATGTCACACCCCGCACTAAAAGTACTCTCTGATATCCTTAGAGCGGGACGAATCCCGAACCGTACCCGAGCCACCCGAACCCGACCGGGAAGCACCCGACGAGACACGGACGTCCCCCGCTCGGGTGGCACCTCTGGTCACCCTGCCACCAGGCGGCTCCCCAACGCCCGACATAGGGCTACCCTGCGAAACCCCGAATCGGCGAGTCTCACCGCTAGCGCCATCTCCTGCTGACTGCGATCCAACCAGCTTCTTTCGGTGTCCACCAGATGGCAGAGCGGAGCTCTGACCACTCGCCGAGTCCTCCTGCAGAGCTTGCCGCTCACGTACAGACGCAATGAAAAAAGGAGGAAAAAGAAAAAAAAAAAAAAAAAAAAGAAAAAGAAAAAAAAAAAAAAAAGGAGCGGCCAGGGGCAGCGAGGCGACCTCTGACGTCACTGGCAGGGGCGGCTCCAGGCCTGCAGCTCCGGGAAGCCGGGCCGCGGCAGCAGCCGAGAACCCGCGCTCGTGTCCTCCGCGAGCTCCGGCGAGCTTCTGGCCGCCGTCCGCCGACCACCCAGCCGCGGCGGCGCCCTCAGTTTGCGTCCCGCCCAGAGGCGCCGTCAGATTCACCAAGTGCACCGGCTCACGGGCACAGTCCAGGATCGATGATGTGGGCGATGACGCGGGCTGTCCACCACTTGCTGCGCGAGTAGCCCCCGCAAACTCTCGACCGCTCGCGACACCTCCGCGCCGAGACCCGGAGCAGGAGCCACGTTGGGACGAAATACCAGGAGCATCAGTCGGGGTTCGCATCTCTACTTCCTCAACTCGGTTGGTGCCAGATGGCGTGCCCACGCCTCCCGACCGAGTGCGCTCTCGTGCCTCTCTCTCAGAGGCAAAGTCCGGCAGCGCGCCCCTGCCCACAACCTGAGCACGCCCCTGCGCGGGGCGGCGGGGCTCACCGGCCCGAGACAGCTGCCGCACCGCCTCCGGGTCCCCGATCCTGAGTGCGAGCTTCGAGTCACGTGATCTGCACACCAGGATATTTCCGGACCTGGTAAACACGGAGAAAATTTGCCGCTCCTTCCTCAGCTGCAGTAAGGTCCGAGAACATTCGCCTGTCTGCGGGGGGTCAGGTGATTCCTGCAATGTATAAGACCAGACCCCCTTCAGTTTCGATTTTGATCGAAACAGGAATGTCTCTGTCAGAGCCAGTAGCCTGCCGAGGTGAACTCGATCAGGATCTTGCCGTTTTTCAGTCTGATTAACTTGTTTACCTGAGCGTTGTCCAAGGTGTGTCTCAGGTATTGGCGCACTACTGACTGTATCAGCTCGGCTGCGTCCTCTCGGTGAGTATGAGCCTGTAGCTCTGGCCCGGAAAACACAAGGCAGACCAGCCTCTTATCCTGCTGCAGGCGGTCCTCGTTGAGTTATATCTCCCGCAGTCGAAGCCACAGGTTAGCTGTCTCTTTTTGCAGCTGCAGAATGTCCATGTCGGCCGAATTTTGTCGGTCGGAAACTGCCGAGAGTGCGTCCATGGCGAACGACAGAGAGTCTTCTATTGCCACCAGACGTCTATCATTGGAGACCGTTATCTTCTCAACGCACTTTGCATTCTCCTGCACTATGAACTCTTTGAGTTCAGCACAAATGTCACTTTGCCCCTCCTGCGTCGGGAACACGCTTTGCGCTTCTTGGTCATGGCTGCGCCAGACCCAGTACACGCGCACTATCACTGCTGACCGGGCTCGCTCGCCCCGGCAGACACGCACGCGGAGAGACCCAACGCACGTCCGCCCCGGCCAAGGTCAGCCGGTCAACTGACGAAGGCGCAATCTTGGCGTCATAGGCACCCCAAATCCATGGAGAACGCCTTCAAACCCATAGAGGGCACCCCAAAACCCATGGAGGGCGCCCCCAAACCCATGACTGTTCCTCGAAACCCATGGAGGGCGCACCCAAATCCATAGAGTGGTCGCCCCAAACCCATGGAGGGCGCCTCCAAACCCATGGAGGGCGCCCCAAAACCCATAGAGGGCGGGCCCCAAACCCATAGAGGGCGCCCCCAAGGCCATGGAAGAGCGCCCCAAACCCATAAGGGCACCCCAAACCCATGGAGGGCGCCCCGAAACCCATGGCGAGCGCCCCCAAAACCCATGGAGAGCGCCCCATTCCCTGGAAAGTGCATCCCGATGCCCATAAATGCATTCTGAACTGCAGAACTTTGGAACGGCGTCCTCAAAACTCGGAAGCGCGCCTTCGAACGCCATTAGGTATGCACACCGAATCTGAGGAGGGCGCCCAAATCTGAGAAGGGCGCCCCAAAACAAAAACCATAGAGGGTGCCCCAACCCATGAAGGGTGCCCTCATTCCCATGAAGGGCGCTCCCAATTCCGGGGAGGGAGCCCTGATGCCCAAAAAACACCCCATACTTCGGAAGGGCGCCCCGAAACTCGGAAGTGCACCCTTAAACACGAAGAGGTGCACCCCGAATCTAAAAAGGGCGCCCCCAAACTCATTAAGGGTGCCTTCAAAAACCATGGAGAATGGTGCCCCTAGATCAGAGCATTGTAAAACAAGGCTTAGGTGTGTTACAATGAGTACAATTACATTCATTACATTACAATGTTACAATGGCTTAGGTGTGTTACAATGAGTTATTTTTGCGCGACACTGCAATTTTTCCGGTGACAAATAGGTACCCATGGCCACTAGTTAATCAAGGGGGAAACTACCCCTTCCACAGGAGCATTGGGGTAATTAAATACAAGTATGCCCCTGCGCGCTCCTCCAGTGGCTGTAAAAAAGCGATAACTAGCCTGAGCCCTGCTGGGGGAGGGGTAATATGCCTCGCATGGATTTTCTAAATAACTTGAACAATAAACACTATATACAGTAGCCGTTTTCACGATGGATTATTTTGCGCGAAATGTTTTAAAACATTTTAAAATGTTTTAAAATATTTAGTAGAAATAGCCGTTTTCACGATGGACTAATTGAAGAAGAAAAAAAATTTTAACCTCGCCCTACGGAACCGTAGTGCGAGGGTTAAAACATTTCGCGCAAAATAATCCATCGTAAAACGCTAATAATTCGAAGTAAACTTGCTTAGTACTTATGCTCATCAATTAACTTCATATTAATATGATTATATCTATTGAAATCGATATAGACAGCGGATCCAGACGGGCAAAAAACTTCCCCGCCCCAAAACTCCTGAAACTATTATTTGTCCCATCCCCCTAAAAAAGTGTCGACAAACGTCGGCCTATCAAAGTTATCGTAAAAATTGCTTGCAGCATCGAAATCCAGCTATCCCACATCAAAAACTAAAAAAAGCGCCCTTCGCACATGACCACCAAGTTTCGCTAATTTGCTTAAAAATATATCAAAAATGAAAAAAAAATGCATAATAGTCTGTTAGAGTAATGCTGCACTATGGGACCAATACCTTTACAATCATATCGAGATGTGCAAGCAGGAAAAGGGGTTACTTGAGGCTTGGCTCCACTCACGGTCTGATTTTTCACGCTGCTTCGCGGCGTCACATCGACCATCGTCATAACGGACCAATCATCATCGTTTTCGGTTCGACGTAACGCTGAATTGAATGCATCACATTTTAAGCTTCTTATCCTTAACAAGGCCAACCTTATCCTCTACACCGCCTATATTGCTGGGGTTTATCAGGAAAACCCGTAAAAATTAGTGCCTCTGCGGCGCTAAATAACATAAACATAAAACCCTCGCCCTACGAGACCGTGGGGCGAGGGTTAAAACATTTCTCGCAAATTAGTCCATCGTGAAAACGACTACTACTAAATATTTTATAACATTTTAAAATGTTTTATTTCGCGCAAAATCATGCATCATGAAAACGGCTTAAATATAACAAATATAACAGGAAAATACACATGTAAAATGCTGAAGGGGTTTAAATAAACACAGAAAGTGGGAGTACATTCTTTTTCGTCATTTCAACCGATTACCGACTCCCCATTAAACAATTATCGGCGACGCCCCTGTGTACGGTTGAAGATGGGCTGATGACGCGTCCCTACCCCCTACCCCCCGGTCAACAACTTTCTCGCTGACGGCCTGCTATCCTTCCCCGATCAACAACGTTTTGGAAATATTCCGCTTGATTTGGCACCTTNGTGTGTGTGTGTGTGTGTGTGTGTGTGTGTGTGTGTGTGTGTGTCAAATGGGAAATGTCAAAATGTGTGGAACCGTAATTGGGCTCAGGCCTGTGGCTGCAAGAAGTTAAATAAATAAATAAATAAATAAATAAATAAAACATCCCCAGGATCGCTCCGGTCCAGCCCCCGAGATTAGCAGGATTTTTACTTGGTAGGATTTGAGGATTCGCAGGATTAGAGGGCATGGTAACCTCCTTTTGACGACCTGATTGGCTGAACTTGGTACTCTCCACCCCACCCTATTGCCCAGACCGCAGGCCTGGGCTTCGTTCTTTGCGTGAGGCTCCCTGATAACTGTGTATATGGAGCCTCAGACTATGTAGCTGCTTTCGACGTGACAATGACGCTTGCAGTGTGACTCAGTGTGGCCACGGGCCACACTGCATACGTCATTGTGACGTCAGCAGCAGTAACATAGCCTGAGGCTCCACACACAATTCTCAGGGATCCTCATGCAAAAATAACGCGAACCTTGGCTTCAACCTATGCGGTACAGAGCATAACTCCAGGCGTTTGCTAGTGGTGTGATCTAGGGACAGGAATATTAGTTGATATATGATGCTGCTCATGGCAGGGGCGGCGCCACGGGGGGACGGGGGACACATCCCTCCTATCCTCAGATAGAGGGTAGAGTATCCCCTATCCCAGCGACCATTCTCTGGAAAAAGTGCACTCCGTGTAGTGTCGATACTTTTCTTCATGTTTCCAAAAAAGAATCGTGTCAAATTTCAAATCTCAATCACATTTGGTGACAGTGCATACCTATAGCCTACGTACATGACGATCCTGAGACCAGTAAGTTAACAGGAACCTATATGCATAACTACGCTGCCGCCTCATCTAACTGCAATAGCGTTAGCTTCTGCGCTGTACTCAGATTCTGCAAGGATTGCAATAATTACACAGTAGAGGCCTAGAAAAGGGTGCTATTCAACAATGATACGTTACGTTATCCGCCAAATCCCCCAAACGACCCGGTCAGAGGTGCATCCAGAGGGGGGCAACGGGGCTGGCAGCCCCCTTCAATGAAAATTGGCGCCCCTGCGCCGAAGGCGCAGGGGCACTAGTTTTACGCCGAAGGCGCAATCTGGACGCCACAGGCACCCCCAAACCCATGAAGGGCGTCCCCAAACCCATGGAGGGCGCACCCAAACCCATGGTGGGCGCCCCCAAACCCATGGAGGGTGCCCCCAAACCCATGGCGAGCGCCCCCCAAAACCATGGAGAGCGCCCCATTTACTGAAAAATGCACCCCGATGCCCATAAATGCATTCTGAACTGCAGAACTTCGGAAGGGCGTCCTCAAAACTCGGAAGCGCGCCCTCGAACGCCATTAGGTATGCACACCAAATCTGAGAAGGGCGCCCAAATCTGAGGAGGGCGCCCAAAAACAAACCCCATAAAGGGCGCCTCCATTCCCATGGAGGGCGCTCCCAATTCCGGGGAGGGAGCCCCGATGCCCAAAAAACACCCCATGCTTCGGAAGGGCGCCCCGAAATTCGGAAGTGCACCCTTAAACACGAAGAGGTGCACCCCAAAAATAAGCAGGGCGCCCCCAAACTCATTGAAAGGGTGCCTTCAAAAACCATGGAGGGTGGTGCCCCTAAATCAGGGCATTGTAAAACAAGGTTTAGGTGTGTTACAATGATGAGTTATTTTGACACGCGACGCTGCAATTTTTCCAGTACCTTGCCGCACCTCATGACCAATAGGTACCCATGGCCACTAGTTAATCAAGGGGGAAAACTCCCCCTTCCACAGGAGCGTTGCAGTCATTTAATACAAGTATGCCCCCGCGCGCTCCTCCAGTGGCTGTAAAAAAGCGATAGTTAGCCTGCGCCCTGCTGGGGGAGGGGGGAATCTGCCCCGCATGGATTTTCTAAACAACTTGAACAATAAACACTATATTCAATAGCCGTTTGCACGAAGGATTATTTTGCGTGAAATGCTTTAATATGTTTTAAATTGTTTAAAACATTAAGCGCAAAATATTCCATTGTGAAAACGGCTAATATATCGAAGTGAAACTTTCATTACCTTATGCTGCATCAATTATATTTCATACCATATCTCTATGAAATCGATATAGACAAGGCGGATCCAGGGGGCGAAAGGGGCCTTGCCCCGGCCCCCCAAAGCTCCTGAAACTATTCTTTGTCCCGCCTCCCCCTAAAAAATACGGTCGGACAAACGGTCGGCCTCTAAAAATGTATCGTAAAAATTGTCTTTGCAGCAGTCAAAATCCAGCTAACCACAGTCAAAAACGGAGAAATTTCGCGCCGCTTCGCGGCATGACACCAAGTTTGCATTTTTTTTTTTTTAAATTGAATCAAGTGTCTGTTAGACGCTCCCCCTGGCGGTAATTGCTGGCCCTAGGGACCAATATCTTAAATCATATCGAGATGCGCAACCAGGAAAAGGGGTTATCTGAGGCTTGGCTCCACTCACGGTGTGGTTTCAATATACAATTGCATTTCCACGACCTAAAATCAAAATTTTCACGCCGCTTCACGGCGTCACATCAGTGACCATCGTCATAACGGACCCATCGTCATCGTTTTCGGTTCGACGTAACGCTGAATTTAATGCATCACATTTTAAGCTTATTATCCTTAACAAGGCCAAACTTATCCTCTACACCTCCTATGCAGGGTCCGGCATAAGTTTTTGCCTCTGCCTGCTTCAGTATTTATATCGTACCTACGTGATTATTGCATCACATATCTGCGTTATTGGGCTCGCATCTGCTTCCTAGAGCCTTTGACCGTGAGGAATGGAGTCCCAATCCGACCTAAGGTCAGGGGCTGATGAGCTGTGGCCAGAATAACGCGAACTGTCTGCCTGGAATCACGCCCAGAAAAGTGAAGGTCGAAACTTCGATCTCGGCCGTGCGGAATCTGGCAATAGGCAGGTCTGCGCAGAATGTAGTCAAACCCGTAGCCGGCTAAGAAGGGACAATATTTCCGCACCATCCAGTGCTGGTGGCCGAGGATTACAGAACCTCAGGAAGCATTGCTAATAGACCCAGATCGGGCCGTCTGCCCACCATCTCCACTGTCACACAAATTGTTCCCAAGAAAACAATTCGAATACAGAATAGAAGACGATCTGAATACAAAATCAGTGAGCATCCAAAATGGTCCAGCGACTCAACCGCAAGGGCTAGCCAGTCTTTAAAGGATTGTGAGGCTCCACAGGAAGCTCTTTGGCTTTTGCACTTTTGGTTACTAATTCTAAGGCCTACCAGATGCACGTTAAGCCAAAAGTAACAGATCTCAAGTGCTTACCGCGTCAGATTCTGCAAAGATCGTCATAATCGAACAGTAGAGGCCTTGAAAAGCGTACTATTCAGCAATAAATAGCTACTCCATTCTCTGAATCCCCCCCAAACGACCCGGTTTGAGCCCAAAATGCAGCAAATGTCTATTGTGATTCATCCGTCTCTAGCAAGATTCCGCACGCCGAGATCGAAGTGTTCAATCTTCACTTTTCTGGGCGTGATTCCAGACAGATTGTTCGCGTTATTCTGGCCACAACTCACGAGCCCCTGACTTTATATCGGATTGGGACCCCATTCCTCACGGGCAAAGGATCTAGGAAGCAGATGCGAGTCCTACAAGCTGGACCTGAACAGCGATATCGTCAGATATTTGAATGCAAATATCACTAGATAACATATAGTATGTTACAGTACGTATAAGAAATCAGTGTAGATGCAACAAAACTAGTGTTGATGCTAGGCTCTGGGGTGCAGTCAAGATGGAGACTACTAACGAATGGTAAGGTGGGGCTATTATCGTGATTGCATTCCGTTACCAAAATGTGGGTTGCGTCCTCACGCCCAGTAAGTTGCAACAACGGAGCTGTCCGATACGTTTGCGGGGCTGAGAGGACTAGTACAGATGCAAAGAAAGCGTAGATAAAGTGCTGTAAAATAGAAATATCCTCGAATGCTTGGTATGTACAAACATTCCTCTTAGTCATAAATAAGACAAATTGATTCAACATGCTCATTTTCCATTTTTGCATTCAGCTTGTGATGGCATTTGCATTGAGCAGGAGAGCCCGTTCTTTAACACTTTGCAGGCTGCAGCGTTTACGGTGGCACGGCCTATAGTAACAGGTGCACTTACAAAAAACTGGCCCCTTCTGCCACCGGACTGGCGAGCCTTGCCGACTCCCTCATACATCTCATCAGGACTTCCTCGACTGTGATGTGCTTGACATTGCAAAGGTCGATCTGATTCCTGGAGTAGCGGCCCTCTAAACGTCCGTGCGTCACACCCAGCTTGTATGAGTCGCCATCCACATGTCAAACAAAAAAGGGCACAGTGGTTGTTATGTCACTACTTGTGTTTGTTATTTCATAGCCGTTTTCACGATGGATTATTTAGCGCGAAATGTTTTAAAGCATTTTGAAATGCTTTAAAATGTTTTAATAGTAGCCGTTTTCACGATGGCTTATTTTGCGCGAAATGTTTTAAAACATTTTAAAATGTTTTACAATGTTTTAGTAGTTAGCCGTTTTCACGAAAGACTAATTGCGAAAGAAAATGTTTTAACCCTTTGCCCTACGGGACCGTAGGCGAGGATCAAAAAACATTTTTCGAAAAACTAGCTTCATCGTGAAAACGCTATCTACTAAAAACATTTTAAAACATTTGTAAATGTTTTAAAACATATTCGCGCATAATAATCCATCGTGAAAATACGGCTAATATGTATTTTTGTGTTGAGGGGTGGATCCAGCTTCTTGATTGAGGGGAGGGGATTTTGTCGACCGGGAATGAGAAAGGTGCGTTGTTTTTCGTGGATCGCAACATGTGGTGCGTTGTTCTTTTGATCGGACTGGATCAGGCGAGGAGGAGCGTTAATGACGTGGTATTTATTAGCAAGCGGGTTAGTGCGCGTAGGAAGAGATGTTGTTTTAAGAACAAATCGTTGTTAAACGGTCCTGGGTAGCATAATCCTTGCACTTGAATGTATTCACCTTTGTTGCCACTGGTTGGACACAGCGGGACGAGGCCTACAATTCGTCTGTCCTGCCATGTTTTTTTAATACGATTTTGCTCATAGTAAGCCTAACACGAAACATACTGTTGAAAGCTGTCTCTACCGCCATTTTGTGAGCTATGGTCCAACCCCTACATTTATGTCGATTACCGACACGCTGCCGTTGAGAATTAAAACATGTCTTTCAAAAAAGGTTGCGGTTTAGCTGACTTATCACATAAATAATGTAAAGGGAGATATCGAAAACGATGTTCTATGGTAAAATTTAATTTAAAATGACAGCAGGCTTATGAAGGCGTATAAAACTTAGACAATCAATCATTTCTATGTAGATTTTAAGGAATGCAGTACGAATTAAAATCGAATTCTGTAATATTGTCCTTGGTACTCAAATGCATGCAGGATTACTTCGTCATTACTACGGACATTTATCCGCAACGTCTTTCACTATTATATCCTGCCCACCATTGAGTACCAAGGACATATGTAAAAAATCGCATTTTACCGTTACTCATTACTTAAACCTACATCGAAAATGATTGTTACTAAGTTTTTAATACGCCTTTATAAGCTTGCTGACATTTTAATTAATTTTTTGTCATAGAACGCCTTTTTTCGATATCTCCCTTTACATTATGCTCTCTGAAAGGGGTCTGTAAAGCCGCAACCTTTTTGAAAGACATGTTTATTCTCAACGGCACCGTGTCGCGTAATCGGAACATCATGTAGGGGTTGCACCATAGCTCACAATAGCGGTAGGGGACAGCTTTCAAAAGTATTGTTTGTGTTAGGCCTACTATGACAAAATCGTATTTAAAAACATTGCCAAGCGGACCAGACGAAATTGGTAAGCTGCTCCCCCGTTGTGTCCAAGCCGTGGCATTAAAGGGAATACATTTAAGTTCAAGATATATGCTACCCCAGCGACCGTTTACAACACGATTTGTTCTTAAAACAACATCTCTTCTACGCGCACTACCCCGCTTGCTAATTAAATACCACGTCTATTAACGCTCCTCCTCGCCTGCTCCAGTCCGATTCAAAAAAACAAACGCACCACCATCTGCGATCCACGAAAAACAACACGCCCTTCTTATTCCTGTCCGCAAAAATCCCCTCCACTCAATCAAGAAGCGGGATCCACTCCTCAACGCAAAAAATAACATATTAGCCGTTTTCACGATGATTATTTGCGCGAATTGTGTTTAAAACATTTTCAATGTTTTAAAATGTTTAAGTAGTAGCCGTTTCAGCATGCGCTAGGTTTGCGAGAAAAAAAAAAGAATCCTCGCCTACGCCATGTAGGGCAAGCGGTTACAAACATTTTCTTTCGCCAAATTAGTCTTTCGTGCGAAAACAGCTACTACTAAAACATTGTAAAACATTTTAAAATGTTTTAAAACATTTCGCGCAAAATAATCCATCATAAAAACGGCTATTGAATAACAAACACAAGTAATGACATAACAACCACTGTGACCCTTTTTTCGTTTGACATGTTAATGGCGACTCACACAAACCGTGTGTGAACGCACGGACGATTAGAGGGCCGCTACTCCAGGAATCAGATCGACCTTTGCAATGTCAAGCACATCACAGTCGAGGAAGTCCCTGATGAGATGTCACTGAAGGCGTCGGCAAGGGCTCAGTCCGGTGGCAAAGGGCATTTTTTTCTTTTAAAGTGCACCTGTTTTAAGGCCTGCACAAACGGCTGCAAGTGAGTATAAGAACGGCTCTCGTGCCTCAAGCAAATGCCATCACAGCCTGAACTGCAAAAAATAAATGACATTTGATCAATTTGTATTATTTCTATAAGGAATGTTTGTACATACCAAGCATTCAGAGACATTTCCTATTTTGAAATTTCACTACGTTTGCAACTGTACTAGTATTGATGCATACGTACTGGACAGCCAGTATGTATGCAACTGTACTGACCGGTCAGTACAGAGCATCCGTCCTAGGACGTTTACAACGTACTAGTACGTACTGCATCTATACTGACCCACCAGGACGTTTGCATCAACACTAGTTTGTTTGCATCTACACTGATTTCTTATACGTACTGTAACATATACACTGGAGCAGGCAGAGGCAAAAACTTATGCCGGACCCTGTATTTCTGGAGTTTATCAGGAAAATCCATAAAAAATAGTGCCTCTTTGCGGCGCTAAATAACATATAGATAAAAACCGTTTTCACGATGGATTATTTGCGCAAAATGTTTTGAAACATTTTAAAATGTTTTAAAATGTTTCAGTAGTAGCCGTTTCCACGATGGACTAATTTGCGAACACCCTCGCCCTACGGGACCGCAAGGCGAGGGTTAAAACATTTCTCGCAAATTAGTCCATCGTGAAAACGGCTACTACTAAAAAAAACATTTTAAAATGTTTTGAAACATTTCGTGCAAAAAAATCCATCATAAGAACGGCTAAGATATAACAAATATAACATGCAAATACACATTTAAATTTCTGAAGGGGTTTAAATAGACGCAGAAAGTGGGAGTTCAACTTTTTCGACATTTCAACCGATTACCAACTCCCCATTACAAAAATTATCGACGACGCCCCTGTGTACAGTTGAAGATGGGCTGATGACGCGCTCCCTTCCCCCGGCCAACAACTTCCTCGCGGACGGCCTGTTATCCCCCTCCCCCCGCTCAATAACGTTTTGGAAACATTCCACTTGATTTGGCCCCTTCCCCCAATACCAACGGCTAGATCCTCCCATGCACCTATGGATATACGTTGGAAATAATGACGTTCTATTGACTATTGATATCATGGCATGCCATTTTTGGTGTAAAAATCAAGGCAATATAAATAAGGTGAGGGCGTCTGAGGTCGGTCACATGACCGATTCGGCGCACGAGCGCTTGTGGCGAAGGCACTTCCAGTTGGTTTGGTCCATCGCGTTTTCGCCGCCATGGGAGTAACAATGTTAATCTGAACATTTTTTATGAAAATATTTTGTATTACTTTATCTGGCCACTTTTTCCATAGAGACGCCATTTAATTTCTGAACATAAACTAGTTTGGCTTTTATGGTTGGTAAATATTTTATTATTATCATTTAATTGATAATTAACAACAGTTTCAATGCACAGCGACAATCCTGGGTTCAAAGTCACGTGACTGACGCCAGCACCTCGGCTAAAAATGATAAACGTTTGCAAAATCGTACAACATCGAGTTTTAATGCAAATTACAAATTTAATAAATCAAAAGAAAGGAAATGGCATTTGCTTCAAAATGGCTATCTCAGATTTGCGTAAATTTGGGTTTTAACCCCCCAAAAGTCAACCAAATAGTTTTTCGGGGAAAAAATACACGGCGCCCCCCTCAGGTGCCAAAAGAGGCACCCCTGGGCCTGCAGCCCCCCTCAATGAAAATCCTGGATCCGCCACTGGACCCGGCTTAAGCAAAAATGCAGCAAGTGTCCATTGCGATTCGTCCGTCTCAAGCACGATTCCGCACGCCCAGATCGAAGTTTTCGACCTTCACTTGGGCTTGATTCCAGGCAGATAGCTCGCGTTATTCTGGCCACAGCTCACCAGCCTCTGATCTTAGGTCGGATTGGGACCCCATTCCTCACGGGCAAAGGATCTAGGAAGCAGATACGAGCCCAGGAACGCCGATATTTGATGCAATAATCACGTAGGTACGATATAAATGCTGCAGCAGGCAGAGTAAAAAACTTTTGCCGGAGCCTGTATATTCTTGCCAGCATATTACAAAATTCTGAAAGACATTTCAAGACAAAAGTCTCTTGCAAAAGTTGTGTAGATTGGATAAGTATACAAAAACTTGCATACTAAAACATTTTAAAATATTGTAAAACATTTCGCACAAAATAGTCCATCGTGAAAACGGCTTATATTAGAAGGTAAGGTCGTTGAATTGTAGGAATATACAAGTTGCAGGTTCTCTGAGAATAGGTACCCACGTGATGTGATGGTCAATACACCATGGTATGGGCTATTTTCCGGTTTTCATTCGATTCATACGAAATCGTAAACCCAGAGATTCCATGAAACGAGCAAGTCAGTTCAGTTGACACGTGCCACAACTGTGGTCAGAAAGTAAAAAATGTGTTATATTNCCCTGTTGTGACCACTGACCAGGCTCTCGTCCTAACCGGGGCCCATATCACGCCTGTGGTAGCATAGAGTTCCTGTTTCGAGCGGGCCTGACCAGGACCGGGCCCCTACCAGGAACGGGCCCGTATAAATAATTTACAGTGAAAGGACCCTGTTGTGACCGGGCCCTCGACCAGGAAGGCAGTGACCATGCCCCATATCACGCCTCTGCCAGCACCGGGGCCCTGCCTAGATCGGGCCTCTACAGAAACGGGCCACTACCAGATAACGGTCCCGTATAAATAATTTCAAGGAGCGGGCCTTGTTGTGAACTCTGGCACTTACTGATCGGGCCCAGATTCACGCATGGCTGCCAGCACGGGCCCTGCCTGACGTGCCTTACCAGGAACAGGGGCCTAAGCAGAAAGGACCCGTATCAAGAATATGCTAGAGTCGGGACGCTTGTTGTGACCGCATCGTCTTGACCAGGCCCATTCATATCTCTGCCAGCACCAGGCCCCTGCCCTCGATCGGCGGCCGTCTACCAAGGAACGGGCCCCTATCTGGAAGGGCCTATCAAAATAATTACAATGAGCGGACACTGTTGTGTACGGCCCTTGTCCTGACCGGCCCCATATCACGCCTTAGCCAGCACCGGGCCCCTGCCTCGATCGGGCCTGACCAATGCTCTTTCTCATAACGAATTTTCACAATCCTACTACTGTAGTAAAATTGTAGTTTCGAGTTTACAACCTACTACTGTGGTGTGTTTCATGAAGAGTAGTAGATTGTATCGTACTAGGTTCGTAAAATTTGTCAACGTAGTAACTTGCGTGGTATTGTACAATTGTACAATTGTAGAGTTGTACACTGTACAGTTGTATACTGGCGAGTGTAGTAAGTTGTAGTTTTAGCTTAATGAAACACAACTTTACAACTATACTTCACAACCTTACAACTATACTACGGAATTTTTACAATCAAACGTTTATGAGAAAGGCCACAAGACCGGGCCCCTACCAGAAACGGGCCTGCATCAAGAATACGCGAGGACCCGGGCCCTCGTCCTGACCGGGCTTCATATCAAGCCTTTTCCAGCCCCGGGCCCCTGCCTCGATCGGACCTGACCAAGACCGGGCCCCTACCAGAAAAATGCCCGTATCAACGAATATCAAAGACTGGGCCCTGTGTGACGGGCCCTCGTCCTGACCGGGCCCCATGCCACGCCCTGTCATGCACCGGCCCCTGCCTAGATCGGGGCCGACAAAAACCGTGGCCCCTACAGAAACGAGCCCGCAACCAATAAACGCAAGGACCGGACCTCGTTTTTGAACCGGCCCATATCACGTTTTTTCCAGACCGCCGGCCTCTGCCTCGATCAGGCCTTCCCAGACCGGGCCCCTCCCCGCTAAGTATGGGCCAGAATACGGGTCTTTTGTATGCGGGCCCCTTAATAAATTTGGTGGGGGGGTCAGCTGACCCCTTTGACCCCCCCCCCTGCGTGCGCCACTGTAGTATACACTATTTACCTAGATCAAGGATGGGATTTGCACTGGCTTAGACGTCCACTTGGTTGTCCGCGAACATAATATATCGCCCATCTAACAATAACCTGTCACACTTTCGAACTACCTATAAGTCACGCCTACCACCTGTTGCACACGAATGCCTGAGTGTTACATCATTCCCAGCTCGGCGCGACAGTGAGCGTGTTGCAGACTGTCTGCCGGGGCGGATATCGAGCTTAGCGTCTCCCTTGTCTCCGCCGGCGTCTCTCCAGCGTCTCTCCGAGGTCGATCGACCCGCTTCTGTGGCTGAGCCGGGCGGCGGCCGGCCTGCCTCATCTGATCCGACTCCGGAAGCGCGGTCAGGCTTCTCCGACAAATGTCACGGCGGACGGCCCCGGGCGCGTCACAGCCGCAGCTCGCCCACCGCCGCGCCGCTGCTATCCTACCGCGGAGACGGAGACGACGGGGACGGAGACAACAGAGACGGAGAGACGGAGAGACGGAGAGACGGAGAGACGGAGAGACGGAGAGACGGAGAGACGGAGAGACGGAAGACGGAGAGACGAGAGACGGAGAGACGGAGAGACGGAGAGACGGAGAGACGGAGAGACGGAGAGACGGAGAGACGGAGAGACGGTATTCTAGTGACTAGAGTTTAAATAGTTTTGCTCATCTGTTAAATTCTGGCGCTAGCAACCGATCTGTTTTATCGAATGATGATTGTTTAAATTGCCGTTCAACCAGTTATGCTGAATGGTCAAATGCAAAAAGTGTAAATTTGCCGACAATAGTTATGCGATAGTGGAATGTTTATGGTGGAACTTGCAAAATGTGCGTACTCTCTATACGCAGAGGCTTAAAATGATTTGCCCATGGTCAAAATGCGATTGCAAAAAAGGTGTATTTTAATACCCATAAAATTCGAATTTCCGTTTTGTCTTTTGCTGAATTCATATGGATGTTTAAAGGTCATTTTTCACGTTTTAGTCGAAAAACGAACCCATAAACATGTGTTACAATGCTTTATGACCGTAATCTGCAGTTTGACCTCCATGACCTTGGATGACACTGACCTCGTCCAAGCTCATCTTAAGCTTAGAATGGTACCCGTAAGTGTCAGGTACACAAATCATACCGATTTATAAATTACCTATGTGTTTAATATCGCCTTTTTGCGCGATAACTCCATCCATCGAACTTCGATAACACGGTCAAACATTTTGTCTTTGACATGACCTGTGACGTCATCGATGACCCTGAGGTTAACAATATTGGGTTTCTCCCGACTCATTTTGCAGGACTATCGTTTACCGTTTGATGTTTTAAGATCGGTCTAGTAGTTATATATATCAGAGGGGGGCTATAAATACTAAATAGCCCCCCCCCCAGTAAGTCGCGTTACAGAATATACCTCAGTTACTCGCGGGTTAAAATTATAAAATGTTGGGGTGGACGCATTCCCTTTGAAGAAGCATCCCTCCCATACCTTCCCGCTTTCCGACGCCATGGAATGGGCATATTGTCCAATTTATAGGCGCCTGCTTTTGCCCCGTGTGGGGGGGGGCGTAATTTGCCTTATTAGTCCGGTAGGTGCCTTGTTCTGCTCACGGCGGCATTTTCTTCTAGTGGCGTCTATCCTGTTCCTAAGTCGCCATTTTCTTTTAAAAGTGCTAATTTGTCCCATTCCTAGGAGTGCCCGTCAGTGGCATGCGCATAAATTCACAATGAACCAGGTCATTGCTTTGAGGCCTGAGGGGCGCCACCTGATCGACAGGGGTGCTATCAATAAGCAAAATTTTTGCATGGGACGCTTTTCCTTCTACACCGTGCGGAAGGAGAGGCGGCGCTCCCCCCCCCGTCATTAGCCAGAAAGGGCGTCGTCACTGGCCAGGGGCACCATCACGGGTGGAGAGAGGCTGTACACAGTCGGAGGGGCGCCATCATTGGCCGAAAGAGCGCCGACACTGGTCGGAGGTCATATGGCCGGAGCCCAGGAGGGGCGCCGCTACTGTCAAGGGCGCCGTGAGCGTCACTGTTCGGAGGGGCGCCCGTGAAGCCGTCACTGTCAGAGGGGCGCCGGTGAGCGCGTCACTGGTCAGAGGGCGCCGTGAGCCGTCATGATCAGAGGAGCGCCGTAAGCGCGTCCTAGTCAGAGGGGCGGCCGTGAGCCGCACTGGCTCGGAGGGGCGCGTGAGCCGCATGGTCAGAGGTCTCCGTGAGCCGGTCATGGTGGAGGGGCGCCGTTGAAGCCGTCACTGGTCGAAGGGCGCCGTGACCGTCACTTGGTCCAGAGGGGCGCCGTAATGCCGCACTGGTCAGAGAGGGCGCATTGGACCGTTCACTGGTCGGAGGGACGCCTGTGAGCCGTCACTGGTCAGAGGGCGCCGTGAGCCGCCACTGGTCAGAGGGCTGCCGTTGAGCGCCACTCTGGTCGAGGGGCGCCGTGCCATCACTGGTCAGAGGGCGCCGTGAGCGTTCACTGGTCGGAGGGGCGCCAGCGGTTGCTGTGCATCCTCGGGTCCAAGGATCAGTTCATGCCCTGAATGACTGTATACTCTGTAGGCCACTGGCGCCTGCCCTGTTGGCGGTGCTAGTAAAAAAAAGAAAAAAAACGGGAGGGGGCGCCTTCGGCGCCCGTCAAAAACGGGACGGACATTCCGTAGTGTCCGTATAGGCGGTTGCGCTTCTGACAGAGGTATTCCATATTTTGTTAATAACGTTTCGTGAGAGAACAAAAATAATCTGTTCGGTGTTCGATGGCGCGGTTTGTACTTACCTACTGCTTGAGATAGTCCTGTTATTGTATATCTACTGTCCTGTTATTGTATATCTGGTCACCACAGGCAAAAAACTTAGCTTCTAAAAATGACGTCATGAGTTATTTATAGTTAGGAAGCCATAAGTTAGTCAAAAGTAAAAATATTGCTTTAAATTTTGTTTGGATGTCGTCCATACGTGGTTCTCTCAAAGATGTATAAAGATGCTTTTTAATAGCTAGAAATTTATTGATTTTGTGAAAAACTTATATAAAACACAGTCTTTTGCATATTAAGGGTTAAAAAAGCAAATCCGAGACGACTATTAAGAAGAAGAAGTGATTTCATTTCTTTTGTATGTTTTTTGTTTGCAATTGGCTCAAAAACTCGATTTTCTACGATTTTTCCAACATTTATCGTTTTCTACGAGCATTATTACGCTCGCATATATTTACGGCATTATAGCAATGTGTTCATATAATTTGATAATTAGACCTAAATTATATACCCTTGCGTACCAGATTAAAAGGGGGCACTTTTAATGTTGCCCCTTTGCAGATTCAAGGGGGCACGGTGCCCTCCCCGTTCCGCCGCCTATGTGCTCCAACAAATTTTATTCAGATGGTAATGGTGAAAATAAAATTAAATTGAGTGATGCAACCAATATAAAATATCCTGACTATGAAAATACCAAATACTTACTGATAAAGTCAGATAGACCATACTCCCTCGTTTTTTTAGAAAAGCCCAAGACATAGAACCAGAGCCACTATCTGAGAAACTCAAGAAAAAGAGGCAGTTTTATCATGCAAGAGTAAAACTTCTTTTCAAATAGAGCATACCTCTATGGCACGGTTAATGGAGGAAGAAGTGTCTGCAGCAACCAGCCAAGTCGTTTGTCAACGCGCTGTCATAAGACTTTCAGTCTGTCCTGTCGCCCCCCCCCCTCCTGCCGCCCACACAGCCGTCCTGCAGAGGCTGCGTGTCCCAGGCTCGATGGTTCACCCGTCCGCCCCCGCCCTGCTGCACGTTCGCCCACAGGTTCCGACGCATAGCCCCAGCACATTACTCGCCGCAGAACATCCCTACTCTACGTTCGCCCACATAACCGACGTCCGACACATATACCTCCAGTGCTGTTTTTGTCACATTCACAAGTAAAATCATAATGAAGGAAAGAAGATTAATGGCAAGCGATACCAGACGGGATCTGCATTTATAAGCTATATGAACGGTATGAATAGATTGTCAAGGCAAAGGTTACTCCCAGTCTTTTCCCGTAGTTCGCAGCTGGAAAATGCTCCTGGCAGACTCTTGTTTTGACATGATCGAGTCAATTACGAGCTGGTTCTCAGACTCTTTGTCTATAGCTACTAGTTCAGACTCTTTGAGATGCACTAGGATTTTGAAGGTCGGCTAGGCTCGGTGAATGCGAAAGACGTGTTATGACTTTGCAACAGTGTTCGCCATGCATGGCGAACATGGCCAGCCGATCCATGGATCGGGTGCACCCATGGGTGCCCACTGCCCAGTGCCCACCCAATTCTTCTGATTGCGTAGGTTGGGTATCCGTTTGTAGCCATCGGTGAATTGATGCTGGGTGGACATGGATAAGGCAATTTTTTAATTATGTCGCAAGGCGTTATTTTATACTTGGCAGCCAGATGTTTAACCAGGTAAATATCTTTATAAATAACATAGGACACTTTCAATTGATACCAAAATACTGGAATAGTTCGTGTTCTTGCTAGCTATAGACTCATTTACCAGAAACGCCTACAATATTACCGGTGATAACCGGGGAAAGCGCCCAGCGAATACATCCTTCGTGAAAACGGCTAATGTGGCGCTACCTCACCTCGTGTGACGTCATACCTGGTGACTGGGTGACGCCATCTCATCTCCCTCCCTCCCTGTATAACGTGACCTCCCCTGCCTATGTGACGTCACCTCCTCTCTCTGTATGACGTCACTCACCTGTCGGTAAGTGTCCTCGATGGTCGGTATGTAGCTGTCGCGGAATGTGCCCTTGACGAAGCGCAGTACCAGAGACGACTTTCCGACCCCGCCCGCTCCGAACACCACCACCCGATAGTCGTTACTTTGCTCCGGCATGTCTGCTGTGACACTCTGTGGACAGAGTAGATCAGGTGACTTGACATACTTTTGGACACAGTTCAAAATAGGTCATTTCAACGTAGGTGGCAAAAACAAAACAATAATTGGCCAATAATTGAGCGAGTCTAAAAAACATAGGATTTGGGCTGAGGTTTATTGTCACGATCTTCCCAAGCGTGACCTCAATTTGGTCTTGCGATAAATGGTCGGGGAGACGGACGGGGAGACGGACGTCTCCCCGTCTCCCCGTATCTCTCTCTCGCTCTCTCGCTCTCTATCGTCTGCTCTCTGCTTACAAAAATAAATGAGATTATTTCACTTTAAATGGAATATAGCACCTTTAAACAATAACTTTTTAACTGGTTAGCCAGATTTCGGTGTACGAAGGAACCTCTAAATCTAAATTATTCCTTCCAAAACGACCTAGTTGCGGAGCTTCAACGCAAAAACCGTTTGGGGCATATTTTTGGGAAATCTTTAAAGGACAAATTTCGTTACGTTTCGATACGTCATAAGTAGGTACTTCCATGTGATTTCCACCGCCACTCCGTTTTCGCTTATTTGACCGTCCGCCACCGAAGGATATCGACTTGGTCCGACGTGTTTAGGAATCGCAACCAAGTTAAGGAGCAGGCTGGTATTTAGGGAGACATAAGTCAGTCAAAAATATAAATATTGTTTTGATTTTTTTAGGGGCGTCGTTCATGCTTTGTTCTCCAATATCAGTTGGGACTTGGGGACACTGTAGGGCAAATTAAATCAACATCTGTGGTCTTGACCAATTTTTAACCGAAACGATAAGGGGTGGGTATTTGAATCCGTCCTCAAGATCTCAAAGCTACGCTGGGTAGCTGTAAACGGCGTATTATTGGTTTTAAGTTAAAAGAATGCTTCAGTGGCGCTTGTATCTACTTTACAGACCGTGCAATCGTATGTGTCTACGAAATTCGCTCCAACTAGGAATAACAATTTCGTCATTGGGGAAGGAGTCAGCAGTCACTGCAGGGGAATTCGCAGCCCCCCTCCCCCATTTAACATACTATCCGAGGCTATGCAGTACTGTACAAAAAAAAAAACGTCGGGTGACTGAAGGAATTGTTGTAAATGCTAGTGGTGCATCATATACATTAGTGTAGTGCCCACATATGTCAGGTTTACCCAGTTTCACTGAGGGGGAGAGGGAAAATCGGTTCCACTTCGGGGGCGATTCCCTCCAAGCGGGAGGTTAATTGCCCCCAGTTAACCCTATTCCCTGCGGGGGGCAGATTCTGCCCTCCCCCCGGTAGTTTTTCGCCAATCGCTTCTGAACCGTTTCATCTATCGTCTTGAAACTTTCGGAATTTTCCGAAATATGAACGACGCGTGTTCTGTGAAAATTTGGAAAAAAATCGGTTAAGCAGAGGCGTCTCCAGGGTCATGTTTTTGGGAGGTCGTCACGAATGCGGGTGTGCGCCGTGCGGCGCATACTTCCTTCGTAGCTTGCGGTGGAATAAAAGCGTCAGAAACTAAGTGGATGCTTTGAACATCATACATAATTGGATAATACATATTTTTGGGCAGAGGCGAACTCAGGTACATCAAATGGGAGGCGATATTCTCCGTCAAATTAAGGGCCAACTTCAAATAATCAAGATGATAAAAGGCGTTACGCACATGGTGCCCCCCACGTTGTTTACCTGAATCCGCCTATGCACAATTTGTTACATCTAACAAATTACAGCAACAAAGCCCACATGTGACGTTCCCACGTCCCAAGCACTAAGGATTTTTTTTATCCCAAAATCCCCCATTTTTATCCCTGAGTACGCATATTGTTTTTAATTTTTGTACTTGTCCCTTTTACACATTGAAGAGCATGCCATCGGAAGCTCAAAAACGTTTCTTGCATGAAAATCGGTCGAATCACATGGCCACAATGACCTTTAAAAAAACACCCAAAATTTTCGTATCTGTTGCCCCCTGGCCCCTCATTTTTGAACAAAATAGCAATTTCGGGATCCAAAAAGAAAGATTTAGTCACGACGAATCGAATGGTGTCTGTCCCATCGAAATCGGCTGAGCGGTTCTCAAGATCTCTGGGGGGGGGGGCAGAATCTGCCCCCCCCCCACACGCAGGTTAACGTTATTATGGCCGCCCGCAGGGAATAGGGTTAACATGTTATGCGAGGCCCTGACAGCATACCTTCAGTCATGTGTAGTGCGGGACAGCATTTCCCATAAATTTTATTCCGCACTGCACGCGTGCATATTTACATTTTTCTAGAAGATAACCACATAGAGATCCCACAATATGTCTTCTTCAGTTGTAATACCAGAGATGTCGCCGTAAATATGTGGAATTATTGAATACGCCATGTATGGAAGTCGAGGCCCGCGAATAAATAATGCGCATCTGTTTTGCCTGTTGATTTATGTCGAAATGCAACAGAATCAAGTTGTTAAATATCTGGTGTATGCATTGTACAGCAAATATTGTCAATTATCC
Organism: Semibalanus balanoides; assembly: GCA_014673585.1. Classification (NCBI taxonomy): domain Eukaryota; kingdom Metazoa; phylum Arthropoda; class Thecostraca; order Balanomorpha; family Balanidae; genus Semibalanus; species Semibalanus balanoides. The sequence continues at coordinate 125,672 of VOPJ01012275.1, forward strand.
CATAATATCGATTTTATTCATTTTTGAAAGAAATACAAAGATATGTAGCTGTTTTACTCAAACTTTTGCCGATTCGGAGACGGGTTGACCTTAAAAGTCAATGTTAAATTGATTGATCACATTTCATATTCACTCATCGTACATAAACTTGGCAGAATGAATCGTAAAATACTGTGCTAGAGGCGTACTCGCTTTATTTACTGAATGCAGGAGGCAGATATATGCCAACGAACGAGCTCTGTTAAAGAAAGAATGTAAATGTTCTCAATTTGCGTGGCATGTTTCAGTCATTATTCATTAAGTGTGGTTCATCTTGTTAATAGTTTTGTTAACAAGTAAAGTAATACTAATGAGTGTAAGCTGGAATTTCCAATCTTGACCACATGACTACGTCTATAACCATTATTTTCAATTAGGGGGCAGCAATTGGCCAGCATGGGGTAATGGAGCCTACAGGCAGCCGCAGTACGGTAATGGCAATTCAGCAGCCACAGTGAGCATTACAGCTGATTCGTTCCGCCGTTCCGATTCGTTCCGGTAGCTGATTCGTTCCACGGTGCCGCCCAATGCAGTAAAAAGGGCACACATCCAGTGGCGTATTTATAATTCAGCCAACTGACGCACACACTGACGGATCCAGATTGTCTCCATGGGACATTTCTTTTGCAAAAAGGTACCCTCATTTCTTATCCATGGATTTGGGCCGGTCACCTTATTTTGGTATTCAAACTTAAAATATATGCTTTTTCGGCAAAAATGCACTTTTGCGGGGCATAAAACATTTTTTGGGAGAGAAAAAAAAAAATGAAACGATTTTTCGGTCTCGGAAAAAACAACACAAAAACGCAAAATTACGTAGCATATAAACATAAAAGTAATAAGAACGTTTATCTCATACCAACTCACAGTGGCGTGACCGATAATTCTTGAACGGGGGACGGATGAAATGTCAAAAAATGTTTCTCTAGATTTTGTATGCGTGTATTTAAGCCTTTGCAGAATTTTCATTTGGATTTCCATGTTAAAGTAGGTATTTACCCAGGTAACATATACCGTTGTAACAACGTTAGGAAAAATCAAGTTAGAACTTTACGTTCTAACAACGTTTCGACAACGTCCTGAATGTTGTGAAGAAAAAGTTGTATAAATGTCGCTGTTAAACGTTACAGAAACGTTTCATCGTTACGATGTCACAACTTTGTACTAGTAACTTGAGAAGAACAGCTCGCAATGTGGTACAATTATCCAAATTGAGCATATTCACCAAATAAATTTACTAAGTATATTTACCAAATAAATTTACTTAATAAATTTACTAAAAAATTTACTATAAATTTACTAATCTTAGTAAATTTACTAAGATTAATGATCGACCACGTAAGTCACGTTAGCTATGCTTGTCAAAAGTAACGTTGTAGCAGCGTTGTGAAACAACGTCTCAAGGTAACGTTGTGACAACGTTCCTAGGAGTCTACAAAATTACACTATCACACGTTGTGTAGTTGTGTTGCAACCTTGTCACAACGTAGCGACAACGTCACAATTGTTAGCTGGGTAGTTATTTAGCACCGCGTGCGATTTTTTTAAAAGATTTGCCTGATAAAACCCATAAATTCAGATGGTGGGCCATGTAGAGAATAAAAGGTTAAAAGGGTTTTGCATTCAATTCAGCGTTACAAAGAACCGAAGGCGATGACGATGGCTTCGTTATGACGATTGTTACCACTCACCGATGTGACGCTGCGGCGTGAAAATGTGAATTCTAAGGAGTGGAAAATTACATTTTCATTTTTAAACCAGACTGTCTCTAATTGGAACCTGAGCTCGGTTTAGCAAGTTGGACACTATTGGAGCAGCTTCCGGGTGCCGATGTACACGTCCTTGGGTTCGCGTCGCATTTTCCGGAACTTGGCGAGCTACCTAGCTTAACCCGCGCACCACTGGGCCTCTGCATTTCCTTCGCCCGACTGGGGGGGTGTGTGTTTGAACCCCCTCTAACTCTGCTCCTACGGCACTTAGACCAAAACAAAAAATACTGTTCAAACCGTTATCACAAATAATTTCGAAACTATTTCATACCTTTTGTCGCTCACGTCAAAACTCAGGTCACCAGAGGTCATCGAAGGTCAAATTTGCAAATTTTAGGACATCGCTCCAGAACCCCCCAAATATCTCGGAAACTATGCTATCTAGAAACAAACGTTCAAAAAGATATCGCTAGCCATTGAAAATTTTATTTCGCATGTATGTCCTCAAAATTAACATCAGGTCAATAGTTTAGGCTCTACAGGTCAATTAAGTCCAAAATGCTAATTTTGGCAAAACATGTTTTCGCGAATTACTTCTTACCTAACAAAGATAACGCAATACTGTTCACGCCATCGTGTTTGTATCGTCAAGGCGCTTTGAAATATGACAAATTCGATCATGTTAGGTCAACTTAAAAAAATGACCTCAGGTCAAGGTCAAGTGGAGAGCCAAGTAGGTCATGTTGCATATCAGGAGATGTGTCTTGATGAGACAACACATTGGTGAAAAGTTACACTTCTCTATCTTTCAAATTATGGCCAGAGTTATTGACGAAAAAGGTGTTGGTGAAGCCTGATGACCTCAGGTACCCCGTAACGGGTCCCTGATCAAAACCTGCACTTGGATCATGAACATAATATCCTATTATAACATTGTCCAGAAGGAAATGGACTGATAGTCGAAAAAGAAAGCATCTTGAATATTTCTCCATTGACTTATAATGGGGAGGTCCCAAAATTGACCCGACTCAAAGGTCACCTAATATCAATAAGTCCGAGATACAATACATTTTGTAGAATGGATGACTTGATGTTAACCTTAAAAGTTGAATACGGATCGTTAGAACTGTGGTCATGAGGCAACGACCCAAACCTGTTTTGGTAGGTGGGGTCACGTTACCTGAGCTGTGACCTAAACTAACAAGGCTACGGGGCTTGAATTTTCCGAAAATGTTGCGGAAGGATCAATGTTAGTTATGGCCAATTTGCCGGCGCGCTACAACGCCGCCGTTTTTTTCGTATCTTGAAAAAACATGAGCGGGGGTGGTCAAACATATCCCCCCCCAGTGGGGAGCGGGTTAACATGTAGCCTGCTTGAAAATCATTATGTTATGAAGAGAGTGGGCCCTGCAGGGGCCAGGAATTACCGTCAAAGAGTCTCCGCCAGACACGCATTTATTTATACATTTTCCTAATTTGTGTCTATAATAAATTACGAAACTTGTGTCATTGAGAGAAGCGGCGCGATTTTTTTGCTGTTTTTGACTGTTGATAGCATGATTTTGACTGCTGGAAAGGCTATTTTTACAAACAGTTATATTTCCAGATTTTTTTATTCCCAGTTTTCTCCTAAAATTATTGTTTTTTCACGTTCAGTGCAGGGAACGCGCGGGGATGCTTGTATCGAATGCCCACCAGATTCCTGCGGGGGTCCACCAGCCCCTGATGTGTACGTGTTGTTATACGTTGGATCCGCCAGTGGGGCCACATGCCTTAGCACAATTCAAAATTTAGAAATTCAAGAACTATACAGACAATACTTATTAAACCGCTTGCATTATCAGTAAAACAACTTTTTCCTGGATATCTGGAAATTTACACACAATAGTGTCCCGTGCCGAATGATACACACATTCTTGAGGCGCCTTCGGTCGCCGGGGGGTCATGGCTCCATGGCCCCCTTAAATACGCCACTGCACACATCTATCCGAGTTTCCGTTTTAGTCACCACGTTATCGTCAAGCAGCATTAACCGAAGCTGAATGATGCTCAACTCTGTATAGCAGCTTACGTGTTGTTATACGTTGGGAGACACCGATTTAGATAAAAAGCAACAGCGCAAGTGACTACTTATAATCTTGTCCCTAAATGGCACTAGAAGTAAACGCCTTAAAGGGAGTGTGCCTACTCTTTTGAAATGTCAAATATATTTTTATTACGGTAAGAAGCTATTGCTTTGATTATTGGTTACGAATAAAATTCACGTCTGGAGCCCCCCTTTTAATTGAAATTTTTAACTTATACTGTTTTGCATTGTTTGTTTCAAAAATCTCATAAACGATCGTCCACTATAAACCAGGAGCCCGGGAACGATTTCAAAGTTGGGGGCAAAACAAATTTGGCTAGCCAACCCATTTTTTTTCGTCGGATTTCGACTTTTACTTCAACTGGAGCCTACGGGGATTTTAAAATTAAATGCTAATTTTAAAAACACTAGAAAATTACAATAAGTATATTAGTGAATGAACCGAAAAGACTTTAACCCATTGACAATGTGCTTAACTGTAGCGTGTAATTAAACCCGGCAATTGGCTTGGGTCTCAGCCGAAACGCCATTTGCCGGGGTGGGGCGTTTTTCGCCCCTCGTTATCTTCCGAACCAATAACGCAGCGAGAAAACGCAGACGGCAATCGAAAGCTCTCAGTGAGACTCAGCTAAAGCGCTATGCGAAAATTGGTATAAAATAAGGTCAATGTCAGTCACAGGTCAAGTAAAAGTCAAATGTTAGCTATTTTAGTTTTGGGCCATACTGTTTCCATCCGAAGCCGTATATTGAGACTATTATCGCACAAAGTGCTCTCAAAGGTATGATGCATCTCCCGATAAGCAAAACTTGAATTGTTGCAAAATTTCAAGGTCAAGATCAGGTCAAATCAGGTCACTTTGGCTACGATCATGTGACACATGTTTTATGTGTTATTTTACACATGTAACTCGATTGTAGCAGCTATTTGAACACCTGAAACTATATAAGGTCTAGGTCAGGTCATCAAAGGTCAAAATTAGAAATGAATAAATACAAAAAAAAAGCAATTGTCCTTATCCAGTTTGTCTCAGCCATACAGTGGTAACCATTTATTTGTATGTATCTGGGTCGAAAAATCTCTCAAACGTACTTCACAAATGACGTCATGAGGTAATGCAATACGAACCAGTCAATGATTCAGAAATACTGATATTGCTTTGAAATCTGGTTCGGTATTGCCCACCATGTGTGGTTCTCTTATACATCTTTCGTTTTTTTAATCAAAAATTGTTGATTTTTAGGGAATTTTTTTGGGGGGAGGGGGGGCATTTTTCTATCCGAGATGAACATTTTCTACCCTTGTCATTTTGCTATCTTTGAACGTTTTTGAATTGCAATTTTTCTTAAGGAATGGTCTTTGTAATACATATGTTAGAGTTTTTATGCTGATATGTGCGTCAAAAGTCGTGTGTAGTGACGTCCACAATTTCAATAACGCAAACAGTTTTAGTTGAAATGTCTATTGCGAACTGAAGACGTCAAATGATGTAGGTTAAAGTCCAAAAGTTTCTCGTTGATAACATTGTTCGTTTGTGAGCTATTGGGGAAAATGCTCTGAGGACGTTTTCGCACGCCCCCGCACCCCCCCCAGCCAATGGCGGGTTTATACGTAGAAACAAACGAAACAAACACAATCGACAGCCATTGCAATTTGCAACTAAGAATGTCATAAACTGACCTTCGTTTAGGCTCCTAATATGTCGTAACGTCACTTTTTTCCTACTTCTTTGTATCTATAAAGACCACGCAATACTGTTTACGGCATCGTGTTTTGTCTCATCAACGGCGCATTGAAATGTTAATTATTTTGTATCACGTTAGGGTCAACTATAAAAAATTAACTCAAGGTCAAGGTCAATGGTGACCCAATTAGGGTCATGCTGCATATCAGGAGACGTGTCTCTTGGCCCACCAACGTTGTATTTGACACAAATCTCATTTGGAAGGCATTTTGACATTTAAGATTTAAGAAGATATTTGTAAGCTACTGATAAGGTGATCCTGGGGAGTTTGCCACCGCCCCCTTCCCCCGGTGGCGACGAGCCTGGCTTTTTGCATCAGGTTTATTACACAGAACCTCGCTGACAAATACAAAATATCAAGTACACATGAGTAAAAGTGTGATGTTTGCACAATTTTTCAAAAAAACTCAGGCTTTCGATGTCTTATATATTTGTTTACGGAACGTTAAGATCAGCAGCGCCAAAGTTGGGGGGGGCGCCGCCCCCGCGGTCTCAAAGTTGGGGGGCAAGCGCCCCCGCTCTCCCCCCTGTTCCCGGGCCTATGCTATAAACAGAGTAGCGAAAATGTTACCTATAATGGCGCACTGGCCAGAGCTAACAATATATGGTAGCGTTGTAAATTTAAGAGTCAATGCTTCTAGTGCGAAGCTCTTCTGGCGACTATTGATAATTAAATCTACTGCCAGTTGTGATTGCGACTTTGGAATATCTCAGCAACTAAAGTGATTCTGGGGATTAAGCACATGGCTAAATTCCAGAAAAATATGTTCTACAGACTAGTGTCAACAACTCCACATGACCAATGTGAGTAGGCACACTCCCTTTAAGTTATGCTGTACCGCATAGCTTGAAACCATAGAACTTCACGGCCCGGCCGCGTTATATGGGAGGGGATAACGAGTCATTCTGGGCATCAAAAGCAGTTACCATACCTTTCAAGCTGAGAAACATTTGTCTAAAACATGCAACCCAGTAGAATTCAGATGCATGGTTATGCTACCGGAATCACCAAGATTATTTACCCGCACCCCACTGGGAGGTGTTTGAAACCCTCCCCCTCATGTTTTATCGAGATAACGAAAAAACAGCGGAGCGTAGCACCACCCAATTTGGCATAACTAGTCACTGATTCTTTCCGCACATTAAAAAAAGGTTTCGTGTCGGGTTAGGTCAGGTCACCAGGTCAGGTCAAGTGACCCTACCTACCAAAACGTTTGCGGTGTGCCATGAACAGTTTTTAAGGGATTCGATATCAACTTTTAGAATTTCATTAAGTCTTAGTATCATACAAAAATTGTTATCTCGGATTTTTGGTATCGGTGGAAATTAGGTCGGGTCCAATTTTGGTGACCTCCCATATAAAAATCAATGGATAATATTCAAATGCTTTCTTTGGTCGAACGATATCAGTCCATTTCCTTCTGGATGATGTTATCATAGGATATTATGTATGATCCAAGTGCAGGTTTTTCTCAGGGAAACTTACGGGGTCATCTGAGGTCATCCGAGGTCACCAACACCTTTTCGTCAATAACTCTGGCCATAATGAAGATAGAGAAGTGCAACTTACACCAGTGTGTTTTTCTCGTCAAGAAACATCTACTGATATGCAATATGACCTACTTTAGTCACCACTTAACCTTGACCCCAGAGGTCATTTTTTTTCAAGTTGACCTAACATGATCAAATTTAGCATATTTCAAAGCGCCTTGACGAGACAAACATGATGGCGTAGACAGTAATGCGTTATCTTTGTTAGGTAAGAAGTTACTCGCGATAATGTTTTTTTAACCAAAATCAGCATTTTTGACTTTAATGGCCTCTAGAGCCTAAACTATCAATCTGAGATCAATTTTGAGAACCTGGTGAGGTTGCAAATTTCAATGGCTAGCGATCGTGTTTGGAACGTTTGTTTCTAGATAGCATAGTTTCCGAGATATTTGGGGGTTTCTGGAACGATGTCCTAAAACTGTAAAATTTGACCTTCGATGACCTCTGGTGACCTGCGTTTTGACGTGAGCGAAAAAAGTCTGAAATAGTTTCGAAATTATTTTTGATAACGGTTCGAACAGTGATTTTTGTTTTGTTCCAAGTGCTATAAGAGCCGAGTTAGACGGGGGTGATCAACCCCCCTCCAGTCGGGCGAAGGAAATGCAAAGGCCCAGTGGGGCGCGGGTTAAACATACCATTTCACAAAGATGTTTGTAGCAAAGGCTCGTCTAACGAGTTGGTCTGATGGTAGTATTACAATGTCATCATATCAGAGACTATCATGGGTGCCCAAACACGAAGCCCAGCCCAGCCAAAGCCCATGAACACCAAGCCCAGACCTAGATCAGACCCATTCAAATTCATAATATTGATACCCATGCCCATTGGGGCCCATTCAGATAAGGCAGATAATTATTTTCACAAAATTTGTAACAATTATTCTAGCATGTTGACTTTTATACTATTAACGATAAATAATATTAGGAACCTGTGTGTTGCTGTTGATTTGGACTAATCGAACACTTCGCGGTCAACATTATCATATTGGATCAGACTTAGGATCAGACATGATTTAAAAATATTACTGCCCTATTACTTATCACGATTTTTTGTTGTCATATAATTGTTAAAGTCTATTGTTTAAGTGCCCAAAATCGTGTAAAAAATATTTACCTGGTAAAACATCTGGTTTTCAAGTAAAAAAGAACGCTTAGCGACATTGTTCTAAAATTGCCATACCCATGCCCGCCCAGTACCCATGAAAAGTCAAAATATGCATACCCAACCCAGACAATCGGAAGAATTGAGTGGGCAGTGGGCACCCATGGGTGCACCCAGCCTATGATAGTCCCTGCATCATATGTAATCATGTCATAATATGTCATATGTCATCCATCATATCACATATGTCCTTACGAGCGAGCGCGAAGTGCGCAGCGAGTCCTCACTGAATACCGGACTTTTCTCACATATCAGCGGCCGACCCGACCCGGCCCAGCCGCCCGGCCCGATCATAACACTTTTCAAAAGCTTATATCTATTGAACTCCGCATCCGATTGATAAGCGGTTTTCACCATCTGATAGCCCCATGCAATGCCATTATGATTATTTACATGTTTTGTCACATGTTAGGGGTCAGCATGGCTCATGTCATGACACGTGCCGCGTCAGGGGTGTCAGAAAACATCCTGCTATAGATGAGAAACGGCTGGACCGTTTAAAGGGAGTGTGCCAATTCTTTTGAAATGTCGAATATATTTTATTACGGTAAGAAGCTATTGGTTTGATCATTGGTTACGATAAAATTCACGTCTTTAGTTGAATTTGTACTTAAATTCTGTTTTGCATTTTTGTTTCAAAACTCATAAACGATCGTCACTATAAACAGAGTAACGAAGATGTTACCTATATTGGCGCACCAAAGACGATAAACAAACCTATACGAGCAATGTATGGGTTGTTATAGTTATCGAGGCTCTGTTCGGCAGCTGCTATCAGGCTACACGATTGTTTTCTATTGGCCAGAGCTAACAATATATGATAGCGTTGTAATTTAAGGAGCAATGCTTCTAGTAGCGAAAGCTCTTGGTGATTATCGATAATTAAGTTCCGTCAGAATGTGATTGGCGACTTTGGAATATCTCAGCAACTAAAGTGAATCTGGGGAAATGAAGTACATGACTAAATGCCGAAAAATATGTTCTACAGACTAGTGTCAACAACTCCACATGACCAATGTGAGTAGGCACACTGCCTTTAAGCTGAAATTTGGTGTGTCGTTTGAGACCACACCAATGGCAATGTTGCACAGGTCAAACTCTGGGTCACACTGCACGTGCACACGTGCACCCCTGTTCCGTCCACGAAATTTTCCACAAAATATGGTTGCAATACCAGACATATATCTCGGCAACCAAAACTCGCAAAACACGGGTTGAACACAAATGTGCAGAGAAACAATCCGCCCGGCGTATGCACAATGGGTCGATCAGTAGCGCGTGACACGTGCAAATTTACTGGCTATACAAACGCAAATTCATGGTTTTATGACTTTTCCACGATTTAAATCAGTGATCGGCACCTATGGGACGTGAAGCGATGAAACAAACACCAATGTGTAGACCAATGAACTGTCTCTAAAATGCATGTACAAATAAGGTTCCAATGCAATATTTCGCTGCTAAAATCCGCCTGTAATACACATCTTGCCGATTATATAGTTTGTCCTTCATTACACTGCCGTAGCATCAAAATCAAAGGGTAATAAACGATAGAAATGATGCATCTGTAAAGTGCGATTAAATCCATCCAATACCCGCCCAAAATGTATTTTTGCCTACAAACATGAAGATTATAATGCCAAATTTAAAATAACGCTGCAAAACCTAATTTGTTCAAAGTATAAAGCATAACATCAAACGATTTAGATCGGATCAATTTGTGACGGCAAAACAACACATAGCGAAAACAATCGAAAAGCATGCTTCTCAAAAAACCGACCTTTGTTGGGCGGAATAACCGGAGTGGCGCGGTTCACGGGCTCGCTCGTCCTCCCGTTAAGGCGTCCTAGCTGTCATATTCATAGCTCTCATGATATGTTATTTATCCGTTGTATTGAGTAATTTCCCTCTTTGTATCAAATACACGTGGTGGCAGTTTGTTTTGAAGTTGTTGTGCAGCCTGCAGGTTGTGAATTAATATGTTAAAATGCAACGAAGAAAAAAAACATTGCAACTGATAAACACCAGTAGGTATAACAGTCCGGAACTTTTGTGCAACGTTCGATATACGTGATATGCAGTGGCACGAAACATTTCCCAGTTAGTTCAGCTAGAATGGGAGGACATGCAATACCTAGATTAAACAGACTGAATATCAGGAATGGCATTGTTCGCACCCCAAAACTGACCACAGTACCCGCCTTTAGCCTCTCATCTATCTCGCTACTAGTCACGCCAAATATCTCAAGCACTCAAACAAACACCATTGATAAAACTGCGTTCAAAGGCTCAATGAGCTTCAGCTGGCTACGTCCCTGCAAAAAGCTGACAACATCCCACTATGCACTCCTTAATTGGATATCGTTTCTCACCTGAAGTGGTTTGATCAGCAGGTGGTCTGCATCTTCTGTCGCCGCTGATGTCCACTCAGCCGTCCGCCGCGCGGTCACTCTGGACGGCTAACCGTGTAGGCACGCCTCCCGGCCCGGCCGTACGGCATTCAATAGCGCGTATTGACTGGACGGCCATGACGTCACGTCACCATGACAACGCCTCGAAAATCGTTGGTTGACGGTCAGTGCGCCGGCGCCCGGCCAGGTCAGGTGAGGGGGTGGAGAGAGGGAAGGGATGCGCGGGGGGGAGGGGGCAGTGGGTGGTGGGGGGGGGTGGAACATGACGTCAATGTCAGGTTGCCAAGGTCGCCGGAAGTGGCTCAATGTCAGGTTGCCAAGGTGTCAGGTTGCCAAGGTCAATGTCCCCAAGATCGCCGGATGTGCAATGCCCGGGACCTATCTTGTGGTTTATCTTGGTTTATGGTTATCTTGTGGTTTACCTATGTGTGGTTTCCTATCTCTTTGTGTGTGCCAGAGCCCGGGAGCATGCTGGTTCTGTTGAATGCCGATATGGCAAGTTAAAAGTAACACCATATCCGAATCAGGCACGTAGCCAAGGGGGGCGGCGTGAGGCGGTCGCCTCCCTCCCCCTCCCCCCTGGATGGCCTGGCGGGCCCTTTTTCGCGCGCGAGCGCGCCGAAAAAGGGCGACTTGACCGCTGCGAGCGCGGTATTCATGGATCTAGTCCTCACGATGCGTGGTCTTTGAATCTGTTAAGATTATTATTCGGTGGTTTAATTTAGGGCCATCAGGCCCTCTCTGAAAGACCAAAGGGCCCCTTGACGGTCACGTGAGCCAATGCATGTCAGAGGGGGCCCCTGGACATACCAAAGGCTCCCCGAGGCGGGTCAAAGGGCCCCTGAAACACATCGAATGGGCCCCTAAGACAGCACAGAGGGCGTGGGGAGGTCGACGGGCCCTGGGAGGTCGAAAAGGCCCTCTGAGCGGGTTTCAAGGGCCCCTGAACACGTAATAATGGGCCCCTAAGCCAGCACAGAGGGCCCTTGGGAAAGGTCGAAGGGCACTGGCAGGTCGGAGGGGCTGGGCAGGTCAAAAGGGCCCCTGAGCGGACAGAGGGCCCCTGAACACATCGAATGGGCCCCTAGACAGCTCAAAGGGCCCCTGGGAAGGTCAAAGGAACCCCTGGGCAGGTCGTATGGCCCCTGGGCAGGTCGGAGGGCCCAATGGAGAGGTCGAGAGGGCCCTGAGCGGGTTAGAGGGCCTCCTGAACACGTCGAATGAGCCCCTAGCCAGCACAGAGGGCCCCTGGGGCAGGTGAAGGGGCCCCTGGGTAGGTCGGAGGGACCCCGAGCGGGTCGGAGGGCACTGAGCATGTCGGTAGGGCAAAAAAATAGACAGACAGCGCAGTTCTTTTACTAGGTGAAAGGGCCCCCTAGCAGGCTGGAAAGACCCTTAGCAGACGCAGAGGACCCTGAGAAGTTAAAAAAGGTCCTGTGTAGGTCAGAGGGTCGCTGAACAGACAGAAAGGACCCTGGCGTGGGTCAGAAAGGGCCCATGACAAATGACGCAATGATAATTGGTCCTCACGAGAACGAAGGGAGCAGATCTTTTTTAATCCGTTTTCCTACTGGCCCTTTTAACCCGCGAGTCACTGGGGGGGGGGCTTTTTTTAGCCCCTGAGGAATATCTAAAATATTAACGAAAAAATGCAGCATCACGCCAACTTCTAGTACCTGACCGGGCATCTTTGCACACCTTGCATTATTATTTTTTTATTTCGTCAGAATTTTTTGAGATAAAAGCTAAGTTAAGTGAACGTCACTACACACGATTTTGGCACCAAAATCAGCTAAACTTTAGGAGACTGTACGAATGTTTATGTAAAAGACAAATGGATTCCGAAAAAGGAGAAGATAGCAAATGACAAGGGCTACAATATGGCTATGTCAGATTTTTGCCAAAAGTGTTCATTGACCCCGACATTTTCACAAAATTACTTTTTTTAAGAAAAAAACGAAAAAAAAATCGAATCTATTTAAGATATTAAAAAACGGAATATATGTAAAACAACTATACATATTGAACAACCATACGAAATTTCAAAATGACATCTGTATTTTCTACTGAGTGATGACATCTAAGGTATGGGTAACTCGCGACGTCAAATTTAGAAATTTCCTTTTTTGTCCTTTTTTGACCAGATACAGACAAATAAAGAGCAGCACTGTATTTCTGAGACAAAATCGGTCTAGAAAAATGTATTGATTTACTGTATTAATCAATTTCAAATTTTGACCTTTTGTGACATGACTTGACCTTTACTTGACCTTTCATTCACGTACCTTAAAATCAGGTGGTAAAATGAGTATCAATTTCGTTCCTACACGTAAAATAGTATGTACAACATATTTGCATGACTTTCGTATAATTTTGGTTATAGTGGCCACATATATGACCTGACCTTGACCTTATATTTTGCCAAAAAATCCCGAGATTAGCCATTCTGGATGTGTGTCATACATTGAGAGCAATCTGGGTGATCATGGGTTGCAACAATTGCTTTGAATGAAAATATGGTCTATAAAATTGTGTCTATAAAATTTTGACCTTGAACCTGAACTGTGACGTCACCACTGAGCTCTAGGGCAACACAAATTATTTTACGTCGATTAGATTTTCCTGGCTATCGATTGCCGTTTTGGTTCAGGCGCGATCGGTTTGATTGGTTCCGAAGATACAAGTGGGGCTAAAAAAGCCCCCCCCCCCAGTGTCGTGTTACGAAATACCAGTGAAATGCCGGTTAACGCTCAGGAATAGCCCCTCTCGAAAGCCCCCCCGCCCCCCCGGGGGGCGAAATCCTGACTACGTGCTTGGTAGAGACCCTTTTGAGGCGCCGAACCCCGGACGAAATCCTGGCTACCGTTCAACGCGGGAATGGGCCTCCGAGCGCCCCCGGGCAAATCCTGACTAGTGCATGTTAGCAGACCTTTTGAGGGCCCCCGGACGAAATCCTGGCAAACGTGCCTGTTTAAATGGGTCTCTTTGAGGGTCCTGAAGGTTCCTGTTCCAATCCATCTCATCAAAGTTGAAGTTTTTTTCTCTTCAAAATACAAAAAATAAAAAATAATAATACAAAATCACAAAAAATGCAGAAAGTCAGTAAAGAGTTTTTCATATCCGCCCTTTTTGGGGGGAGGGGGGCCTTTCAACACTCGGAAGGGCCCTTCTTGAAGCGCCGCACCCCCCCCCCTGGAGAAATCCTGGCTACGTGCCTGATCCGAATATGAGCTGTTAATGAATAGCCCACCAAGCCACCAAGCCAGGAGGTCAACCAGGCCATGCCTTCCCCCCAATAGCCTCGAAGGGGGGCAATATGCCTTTTGCCCTCCCAAAACACCAACAATTTATCGTAAAAATTGCCTTTGCAGCAGTCAGAAATCAAAATCCACCTATTTACAGTAAAAAACGGAACAAAAAATCTTCAGCGACCTGGTGCTGGTTCACGGGTGCCGGCAATCTGCTGCGGTCGCTGCGGCCAGCAGCCGTGGGGGTAGAGGGACGGTGGGGAAGGGTGGTAAGTATGACGTCAACACGGCTGCGGCCGCCAGCGATTCTGCGGCCGGAAAAGTAGCGCAGCGACCGCCGAGGCCGCGGCCGCAGAGCAAGTTTCGGAGCCGCAGCTTGTGTTTCATGGCCGCGCACCTTTCTCGTGGTGACGTATTGGAGTAAGTGGGCGGAGCCCTAATCTCTGCGGCTGTGCCGCAGCGACCGCAGCGACCGCAGGACCCGTAACAGCACTCAGATGTTTTAAAGCGGCAAAAAACACATCTCCCACGTTTCCCCCGACGTCCCCTGTTGACGCTCTCAACGGGCTGGTGCAGCCGTCCCGCTCTCCTTCCGCGCGCCGGCACCGTCCATCCGCCGAGTCCTCCTGCCGCGCGCCGGGCTGCCGCCGACTGGCAAGCAGCAGTCGGCGTCCCCACGCCTGCGCGACGCAGGCGGCCGCCCCCAACCGCAGCAGCGGCGAGGGCCGTCCGATGAACGTCACGGCTAAGAGCTGCGGATGTCCGTCCTGTCATCGTGCCGGGGTGGATGGTGGCCGAAACTGTCGCGAAGCGATGAGGCGGACGAAGATCAGGACAGCAAGGCCGTAGGAAGGTCCCGATCCATTCGTAGTAAAGTCAAGAGAACGCTGGGTCAGCGCAGATTCAGCTGGTCCCGCCTGGAGCTCAAGCGAGGTTCCACGGGCGCCGAGCCGAGAAAACAACCACTCTTGTCTGGTCAGCTGAGCACCGACCCCGTTCAGAGGTCAGGGCCAGAGCCGGGTCTGGCTCAAGGTCAACCAGTCAGCCGACTCAGCTGGCCGACCCAAACAAAGCAGCGGTGGGCGGAACAGCCAAAACCGGACGGAAAACTCTCTTGATCTCAGCCAACACAGTCCCAGCGATCTCACGATCATCCACGATGGTTCAGGACCAGGTTCGTGAGCAGAGTCGTAACTTTTTGGAAATCATTGGGGTTGCATTTAGTTGTTAAGAGCCCATTTCTACCACATCCCGTCATAGGTGTAGTGCTAAATTCCAAAATTATTGGGGTTGTAGCTACAACCCCCCTTTGCATCAAAGTTACACCCATGTTCGTGAGTACCGCACTGCACACTCTCACACACACTCCACTCTCAAACGGAGAAAGGACGTCAGGCTGGTGCCAATACTTGGGGCACCATATTTGGGGCAAACGACATGTTCCATCTTCCCCCCCATTTAAGGCCTAATGTGGGGCCATGGCCCCAATGTCCTCCCGTGCGGACACCTGTGTGTAGTGTGTACAGCCTCTTATCAGACCCTTGTCCATTTTGTATCGGAAAAGAACACTGATTGATTTGCTCCGCATAGCAGCGCAAATTGTGTTGCTTTATTTTTGTCTGGATAATAGACCCTAAAATAGAAGGTTCTACATATAATATATATGCATTAGCCGTAAGGCACCATGCAGCCACTCATTGTGATTCTGGTGAACCTAACTCAATGGCAAGGTAAGGACAGACCCAAAGCTAGCAGAAGAGGGTAATATATACATTCAAAGGCGTTTAAAATACGGTAAAGGAATCTAGGCATTATTCATAAATCGGAGACCTCGCTATAATTATACCACAGGCAAGCCACAACCACGGTCACAATACGTGATGCGTCTGGGTCACAATACGCCGTTTTCACGATGGATTATGTTGCGCGAAATGTTTTAAAACATTTTAAAATGTTTTAATATGTCTTAGTTGTACCCGTTTCCACGATGGACTAATTTGCGAGAAAAAAAAACTTCGCCCTACGGGACCGTAGGGTGAGGGTTAAAACATTTATCGCAAATTGGTCCATCGTGAAAACGGCTACAATTAAAACATTTTAAGATGTTTAAAACATTTCACGCAAAATAATAAATCGTGAAAACGGCAAATGTACACAGTGTATGTCTCAAATCAAAGATTTTCAAAATGCGCAAATCCGTGGTGCTACCAAATATGGTAAATGTTTGCGTTTAATGAAGTTTGTTTTACTGATTTGTTAAAATATAAAAAACATTGTGCCCAAAGGCTGTATTATGAAGTTCAATCTGGTGTTTCAAACCAATTAAAATCAATTTAAAAGGGAGGTGTTCACCTTTAAACATGGGTTTTGAACTGAGATAGCAGTTTTGTAGAGGCAGATCGAAAAATTATTATGGCTGAAGAATAAACTCGCAACGTAAAGTAGTTCGACCAGGATAGTCTGTCATTTTCTTTCGGGGCCCCCGCGACAACAGCTTCGGTTAGTTGCGGCCAGAACGGGCTCGTGAGGTGAGACCACTCTGAACAGTAGTACCTGATCACGACGGCTCGTTAATATCGTCAGCCGCCCGGGCTGCGCGGCAACCGTTTGTCAGAGGACTGAATAGGCGTCTGGTAGGGCCGGAACGCCACCTGCTATCGTACATTTTCTCAGTGAAAATACAAAGTGAAACATTACTTCCTTTCTCCACATAATTCCAATCACTTGTCCAAACCAAAAGTCATTATTCGTAGTTTTGAGCTCAAGAATGCCACCGTATGGTTGAATTCAAAGACAACTTTCAAGGTGAACTATTCCCTCAATTTAAGCGAAGTTGTATATGCAAGAAGATCATAACATTACTTTCTGGCAAAATACGGTTCATGAATATTGAAGGGATTATCCCCCTCCCTCAAGATTGGGGGGGACGCGTCCCCCCGTTCCCCCCTGTGGCGGAGCCCCTGATTGTCATTAGGAATATTTTGACATTTTGTCATTGTATATGCTTAAATTGCGGACTTTGTAATGATCTGTTTTAAAAATAAATTGATTTTGTTCGTGGCACTTGTGTGTAGTGACGTAGCTTAATTAGTTAGGTATATCTGATAAAAACGACGAAATTGCTATTTTTGTACCGAAGACGTAAAGTTGATGTACAAGAAAGTAATTAAAGTTTTACGTTGGTAGCCCTTATTTTTTTATCTTAAGGGGAAAGTTCATCCGCGGCGATATTCGCTCCCACTCAATGGTGGATTAGCTATGCTTTTTTTAGACTTTCCCCGAAACAAATATTTTAGGTGTGCCAGATCTCCTTGTGATGCTGTCAGGTTATTCAATGATAAAATGCAATCTAAATTAATTGAAGTTGGATTAGCCTCCATGGGCGGAGTGTCCTACCCAATTGGAGGGGCCATTGCCCCACCAATTGGGCCGGCAGAGCGCGAAGCTGGTGGATCGTGGCCACAAATTGCGCCGCCGCCACCACCATAGGGAAGACATGCTTATGCGTTGGAGTGCACCGCTCTTCAGCTTGACATCACATAATTATATAAATTAAATAGGATATTTTTACAACATGAGTGTTCTGGTGTGCGGCTTCTCAGACAAATCAATCAGGTATTGCTAACAAATAAGGCTCTGAAAACCACGGCTACTGCCGGACCGCTATTACCGGACTGCCACTGCCGGACTGCCGGACCGCTCTCCGATTGTCCCATAGCTGACAGAAGACCTGGCATCCACTCGGTAATGATTCTTATAGAGCCTTATCAGCGTGACATTATGGGATGCCTCGACATAAAAACGAAACCAGCAAATGGAAACTTCGCCCAATGGTTCTCTACCAAATTTTGCCCCGTTCTATTGTGTCCCACCCAAGTTTGCCTCACCCAACTGTACTTCGCCCAATGGTCCTCCGCCCAACTGAATCGAAATGAAAACAACATATATTTGATTCAAATTGACATGTTTCGAGAACGAGGATGGTCCATTACATGGCATCCCTGTCGACATTACTGCACATTAAATCACTGTCACATGCGCTGTGACGTCACACACACGCAGACACTACCTATGGGTGGCACGACCCACGGCATACAGGCATTCTGTCATCCCTAATATCGAAACAGCCATGCTTCAGTCAACACTACATGCCTATAAATACACAAACTGTCTACTTTGTTGCTGTTTTCAAGCATAATCATCAGTACAAGCTTTTAAACAACGCGTCGTTGTACAACACTGAAACATCATTCCATTGATATCAGTTCCAAACGCGGGTCCCGTTGTTTTGATTGAATGGGGAACTAACCAATGCGGCGAGCCAGCGGTTTCAGCATTCATGAAGCCCTACGGTGCCACGGAGGTGACAGGAAAGTGGTGCCCATTGGCCCTGACTGACGACCGGATAGACATCGGGTGGAGGACGGGCCATAGTTGGTCTGGGGACCGTTGGCCGGGCCATGGTTGGTCTGGGGACAGTTGGCCGGGCCATAGTTGGTCTGGGGACCGTTGGTCGGCCATATTTGTCTCGGGGACCGTTTGGCCAGGCCATAAGTTTAGTGCGGTGGGACCGTTGGCCGGGCCATAGTTGGTCTGGGACCGTTGGTCGGCGCATAGTTGGTCTGCGGACAGTTGCGTCAGGGCCATAGTTGGTCGGGGACCGTTGGCCGGGCCATAGTTGGTCTGTGGGGACCGGGGTTGTCGGGCCATAGTTGGTCTGGGGACAGTTTGGGTCGGGCCATAGTGGTCTGGGGACCGTGGCCTGGGCCATAGCTGGCGGGGACAGTGGTTCGGGGCCATAGTTGGTCTGGGACAGTTGGTCGCGGCCCCAATTTGGCGGAGGAAGTTGGGCACGGAAACAAGTGGTCTGGGGACCGGTTGCCGGCCATAGTTGGTCTGGGGACAGTTGGTTCTGGCCATAGTTGGTCGGGGACAGTTGGCCGGGCCATAGTTGGGTCCGGGAGGGCAGTTGGCCGCGAAACATTAGTTGGGCGTGAGACAGTGACCGGGCCATAGTTGTTGCGGGGGACAAGTTGTCTGCCACAATTGTCCGGGAGTCAGTTTGGTTCGTGCCATAGTTGGTTCTGGGGAACAGGTTGGGCCGGGCCCATAGTTTCTGCGGGGACCGTTGGCGAAGCCATAAGTTGGGCGAGGGCAGTTGGCCGCGAACATAGTTGGCGGAGGACAGTTGACCGGGCCATAGCTTGTGCGGAGGACAGTGGTCGGGCCATAGTGGGCGCGAGGACAGTTGACCGGCCATAGCTTGGTCTGGGGACAGTTGGGTCGGGCCATAGTTGGTCTGGGGACAGCTTGGTTAGAACATAGTTGGGCGGAGCGACCAGTTGATCGGGCCATATGTTAGGCGGAGGACAGTTGCGTCGGGCCATAGTTGGGCGTGAGGCCAGTTGGTCGGGCCTATAGTTGGGCGGAGGGCAGTTGGCCCGGAACATAGTTGGCGGGGCGACAGCTTGCCGCGCGATTAGTTGGTCTGGGGAAGTTGGCGGGCATAGTTGGTCTGGGACCGTTGGTCGGGCCATAGTTGGTCTGGGGACCGTTGGCCGGGCCATAGTTGGTCTGGGGACAGTTGGTCTGGTCATAGTTGTGCGGTGGACAGTTGGCCGGGCCATAGTTGGGCGGGGGACAGTTGGCCGGGCCATAGTTGGTCTGGGGACAGTTGGCCCCAACATAGTTGGGCGGAGGACAGTTGGGTTGGGCAAAGTTGGACTGAGCATAGTTGGGCGGGGCAAAGTTGGTGGGAGGACCATTGGTGCAAGTAAAGCTGGGTGGGGAACAGTTTGGCGGGGCGGGGACGGGGAAGTTTTCGGGGTCTCGTGAGTAGGACTGAACAATGTGAAACTCGGCAAGCTTTCGCCTTTTGTTTTTGTTTTTGTTTGCTTTCTTTTTCTTTCTCTTTTTTGGTGCATCCAGATCAGAGCTACATCTCCTCTGCGGTTTTTCGTTAACAATAGTGCGTTTTATGCATTCATAAAATGGGTTGATCGGTAAATGTTCTCGTTGTACATGCGCGATGCAGCCCAGATGTTTACCAAAGCCGGTGAGCAGCTCTTCTTGTAGTGCTTGAATGGGGAGGTCATGCCAGTGTTGTACCCCAGCAAAGCAATCTTGAACGACATCGGGCAGACAGTGTTTCTGTTCGAGAGCGATGTCAAATCTTGCATAAAGTCGCTTCATTCCGGTAGCAATCAAATCATTGACTGACTGCTTGGTGGAAATCCTTCGCAGGAACTCTCCTCCGAACGCGTCTGGAAAAACGATCAATTATAATAAATCAATAAGTCAATGAGCTGGCCAGGCATCAGAAGACCATCCTAAGAGCTGCAGCTTGATAGTTTGGAAACCATAAGCGGGTAAAGTGCATTAACAGTTAACACTTACCTCTGTTGCGCACAGTCTTCAATAGTTCCAATGATTCTGATAAACACATCTAGACCATCTTTATGTTTTAGGGTAGTTATTTATAATACATATGAGCAAGAAAGAAACGTTTCATAAACTGTATCATATAATACATATAAACATTACTTGAAAGAAAATGAGTCATCTAAAAGTTCACACAGGATAGTCCGCTACTTGAAGCTTACACAAACGTCCAAAAGATTGGTTAGACAATACTAGCGCTAACCCGTCCTCTCCGCAGGACGATCTACAGGGTGTTTCATAAAAATGGCACCTCAGTGTTCTTCGGCTCATATCTGCCGCTGTTTTAACCGAAGAGAAACACCAGATAAACCATTCGAAACAGTTAACAATTTACGCTAATCGAGTGAAAGGAAGGCCTTATATTAATCTAATAGTTCATGTCTTGAAACTTATTTTCAATTAAAAAACGAATAAACACCCGACGTTTCGTGTTTATCGTTTCTTCAATGGACAAATACTTGCCCAGTAAATAGTATTATTATAGGCATTAGTATTTGCCCAGTGAATAAGCGATAAACGCGAAACGTCGGGAATTTATTCGTTTTTTAGTTTAAAATGAGTTTCAAAACATCAACTATTAGATGAACATGAACTATAAGGCCTTCATTTCACTAGATTAACATTTGACACATAAATATTTTTAATTTACGTTAAGACCATTATAAACATATATCGATAGATATTCATATGTGGCTAAACGATGTCGAAAGAAAAAGTTTGTCACAAACTCTAGTGAAACGATTTCGGGATTTAAAAGCATTAAAGGTCACAGTTCACCTTTAACATTGGGTTTTGAGTTTCAGATAGCCAAATTGTGACGCATACTAAAAAATGACTTGTGACGCTTTCACATCTTCAAATAAACCCCTTAATTAATGAATATTGAGTCCTAAAAATCGGGACGGGAATACTCGGTAACTCCAATCGCTGATTGGCTGATTTTGACTGATTTGACGTATGATTATGACGCTCAGATGACGTAAGAATTGGGAAAGTGCAAGTGCTGGACAATAACATGTTATTTCAATACCTCATTCTTCTGATTGCAAGATTGAGCTTTGTCAGAGAATGGTATTGATTGTGATTTTGATGTTTAAATCGTTTATACAACTTTTTCTAAGCAACATCCTGTAGCGTATGTGTAGCGTTCAGCGCTGGCCTGAACGTTCCAGACTCGCTTACGATTTGCTGATCTGTCCCCACTCACCGACCCCACCTCGTACCAGTACGCGCGTACCGCTGTTTGATTGGCCGCCCGCGGCGCAGCCGCCCGCTGAGTGATAGGAGCCGGACGGCGAGACCGGTGCGACAGTGACGTGTAGACCGTGCATGACCTTGTGACACATAGTCCAGACGGATGCCCCAGAGCACGGACAGTGAGCGACGGTGGCGGACACAACACATTCTTAGTGAAATCTAAAAGTGACGAATACCTGCTTAGAGCAAGTACTGTGATGTTTCTCAAAGCGTTGTATTTTCCGGCATCTTTAACAAGTTCTGGGACAAGTACCACCTTGCATACGCCAAGATTCCTCACTTAATAAATGACGTTAACGTTATGCAGATATTGTGTGCTTCTAAGCCAGCTGATTTTGCATTATTTTGAGGGAAAATGTGAGTTTTAACAAAAAAACTGACATAATAATTTGCTTTTTCCGCGTAAATATATTGTTCCGACTGAATTGTACGGAGCCAGGTTGGTGAGGGAGCGACAGCGGGCCGCGCCCGATGCGTGGGAAGTGGCTCTGGCGGGCGCGGTGTTTCGCAACTCACGAGTGGTACTACGCGCGCCTCGAAGTCGTAAATTAGCCCTGACCGCTTGCCTGAGGCAAGAAGAGAATGTTGCGTGTATGCGTTTTCACGTAGTATGTCGTAAGTAGAGAGCCAATGTGTGCGTCGGCCCATGGCACATTTCACAGGCACTCTCTACGGAAGGCCACAGGTGCACACCTTGTACTACTTTTACGTTGGCCGCGCTGTATATGAGCTGGGGACTGTGGGCACATAGGTACCAGTACAACAAGGCACATAGGTACAACAGGACCGTGCTCCAGTGGACACCTCAGCGGCCTGGCCAAGTCGACGGCCCGTGGCGGCGTGACTGCTTCACTCTTCTGCTCTTCTGCTCTCCACTTCTGTTCCTCACTGCAATACAGAATCTTAGAAAATGGTCTCCCGGAAACTTTGGAAAACTGCTGCCGGATCACCAACAACATATATATTGTTATGGCTTACTAGTAACATGACAATTTATTTCTAGCTTCTCTAAAATATTTCTGAGATTTTTGTCATTTTTTTCAAGGTGAACTGTTTCCTTTAACGTTTCCATACAAACGACCGTCAATCAGATCTTCGAATCAGAGGATCCACTATCAAGTTTATGGCGCGCGCAAGTATTGCCTTGCCCCTTACATTGCATTGTTGCTCCTTACATTGTTGGCCCTTACACCATGTCACACGGCTCGAAGCGTCAGATAATTTCTGGAAGAATCATGTCCCGGCTACATCGAGCCGGAAGCCTGGCCGACAAAAAGTCCGGACTTGAATTCTCTTGATTTTTTCGTCTGGGAGAGTAGGGCGAATAGCTTTTAAAGGAGAAAGGATTCACGACGTCAAAGAGCTGAAGGACCGGCTCAGGACCTGCTGGACACAGCTTTCCCAGAGGCAATTAGCGAGTGCCGTCAGTCAGTGCCGTCCCGAAGCGTCTCCAAGCGTGCGTCCATAGTGGTGAAGCTCATTTTGAGCGCAGACTGTGAACTAGCTAACCGTCGTGACACAATTTATCCACGTTTAATTTTGATGTGTTTTTTTTTTCATGTTTTTAATTCATTTTCGCGGATAAGGTGCCCGAGTCCCCAAGTTTAGTGTTGTCACTTGCAGAATACTTAGTGCAATACAAGTCCCCGTGCGACTTATTTTCGTTTCACCTTGGTTGGCGACAACATATTTATTTCGACGTCGTGTAGCCACAAATGAATTGCTATCAAGACATGATTATGATGGTCTGAAAGCAAATTGTCCGCTCTTTCGAATGGTATGCTTGGTTTGTATTTTCAGCCAGGAATGTGGCAGATATGAACCGAGGAACTTAGGGGTGCCCTTTTCATGAAACACTCTGTATGTATACAGACTACATTTTTCCCCATTTCTCATCAAAAGACTCTCTAGCGCCATCTATCATATTTCCTGGCTGCGCCACCTACCAGCGCCACCTTATATTCGCTTGCTGCGCCACCTGGCGTGTTCGACGTACTTGTAGTTGAAGTTTCATTAACAGATAGCGTATCATACGTAAACAAAAACCGCGTTATTTTTCTAAGCACAGACATTATCTTAACTCGTAGGACATATTGATGTTGGAAAATGAGCGGGCAAATAAATACACACGTAGATGTTGTCATGCAATCTGCAAAATACATTTCTTAGATCATGTTGTATGCTAATGTGTCAAGCCCACGTAGGATTTCGAATTAAAACAACAAATATATAAGGTACAAATTCGGTACGGTCAAACAGAACTGGTCGAACAGAACAGATAAACACAAAGACAGAAGTACAGACAGATGTTCGTTTAATAGTAAGTTAGATTAATCCAAATGTAAATATTTTGCTATAAGATTACCCTGCGCTAATCTGATAACTGATATGACACTGACAAGACGAGAAAATTGCTTCAGTTTAACCCTCGCCAGTGTAGGGGATGCAACCCCGCTCGTTTTTTCCCAGAATCACTCGCGTAGTTATCAACCGATCCTGATGAAACTTTCAGTACCCAACTCTGCAACAATGTGACACATACTCTGAAAATTTCGAATTATATAACTTTTATAAACCATGACCTTTGACCTGTTCCTCAAGGTCGTGTTTAGCAAAACTGGCGTCCCGTAGTATTGATCATTGAAACATGTGCATTTTCCGAGTGTTTGTTGTTCAGAAGCATATGCACAGATCTTTCTGGTTGACAGTAGTGGCTCCTGCAGAGATTGCGATCTTGATTGCCCTTTCAGAGGTCAACAGAGGTCACTGACTTCCGATGACCTCAGATGTCTTTTTTGTCTTCTGCCCCTTTCTTGGGCAGTTTGTGACGCTGATTTCACATTTTGGATCCATTTTACATAATGTGTTCCAATGGGGTCATACACTTGCAAAGGTCAACCGAGGTCAATTACTTCAGACGGCCTGACATTCCTTTTTTAATTTGTCAGTTTTTAAGTCATTTTGAGATGTTGATTTCAAATTTGGTGTCTATTTAGAAGTTTTAGGAGGTTCTTTTACGATTTTAGTTCGATTAGTATTTTTTTATACTTTTATGATTTAATGGCATTAGGGATAAGACCTCAGAGGTCACCTAATGACCCAGGATCTTAAAATCGAATATCAATGACTTTCTCTCGTAACAAGCAACACGCTCGGCTCAATAAGGAGTCAAACGTCAAGGGGGAGGGGGGGCACTCGTACCCCCTACACATGCAGTGATCTTCCCTTAACCCGCGCTTAACCGGGGTCTTATCTGAACGCCATCGACCGGGGGCAAATATTGCCCCCTCGTTATCTCCGGAACCGATGATCGTAGCGAGACGCACAAGGCGGCGTTCGAAAGATCTCATCGAGACGCATCTCGAGCATACTCGATTTGTTTATAATCAAGGTCGCATATCAGGTCAATGTTAGGTCAAAGGTCAAAATCGAGACATTTGAGTTTCACGAAGAAAATTCGTGGGGCAGTCGGCTTGAAACATTTAAGATAAAGACGTCTTTGCCTCCAATATTATAAACCACAAGGATTTTATGTTATAGTATTAGTGCATTAAGTTGAAATTAAAAGCCCGCCGCCGAATGCGGCGCGAACACAATCTCTTACAGGAGATGTTGTCGCTCCATACAAAAGACCCAGTAATATAGAGCGTGGTGGGACCCCACATCATCATCTATAACCCGGCGGTATGAGTCAGGGCGCCGCAGGTCATACTCTGTATTGTTTTTGTGTTCTCTCTCGATTACAGTTCGCTTCGCCTAATTGTTCCAGGAGCTGGCTCACAGAAAGCCGACTAGTCTAACAAGTCCAGTAACCCTCAAATCACAGATGATTTAATGACCAGAGGAGTATGCTCCTGTGGGCGAATAGCAAAAATAAGCTGCTAACGGAAGCCTCTTGCTCTGACACTGACACTGGAATTATTTTTCCCAATTTTTCCAAATTTGTACTAAGTAATAAGCAACAAACTTCATGTCATCAGCGCTCCGCGAAGCGGCGGGCGAAGTCTCGCTGCGAATGAGTGAGCGCGAAGTTTCTCCTAGTTCTTTTCATTCTGTTATAAATTATTTGAGCGAGTTTTGGGACTTGCTGCAATATTTTACGAATAAATTTAATTGTGACGATTATTTTTTAGGGGTAAAAGCATGTATTGTTTTCTCCCTCTCCCCCCTCGAGGCTTATGGGAGGGCCATAGCCTGGTATGGCCTACCCCCTGGATCTCGCCAGTAGGCCGTATCCGGCACCATCGGAAGCCTTGAACAACCGGACAGATAGATCCACCGGGGCTAGCCTACATGTAAGGTTAGGGGCCAGTGAGGGTGTTGGTCCAAGCAGTTTCGTTTAAGGAGGCACGTGTGCACACTGTGCGCCCCCTTGTGTGTTGTCTCTGGGCCATGCAGATTTGATTAAATACTCATATTAGGCCGTTTTCACTGTATCGGAATTATTATTATGCGCGAAATGTTGTTTTAAAGTGTGTTTTATCTCATTAAGCCGTTTTTACGATGGCACAATTTGCGAAAAAAATAGTCTATATAAAACCCTCTCTCTAGCTGGGACCGTTATAGGAGCGAGGATTGAAATCATTTTTTTATCGCAATTAGCGTTTCCATACGTCAAAAAAATCGGAGGGCCTGGGCAACTACTGTATTAAACATTTTAAAACACTGTAAAATTGTTTTAAATAACATATTCGACCACAAAAAGTGAATATCTATCATACGTTGATAACAACGGGCAAGGTCTGGGCAGGTAAGATTGAGTGCTCCTTGGAAAGATCGAAGGGGCCCTGTGTGCCGCGAGAACTAAGTTATGGTGTGTGCCCTTGGGTACTACAATGTTTCCTTGGTTCGGGCAGACAAAGCAGCACAGCAGAGCAGTTTCCATTTACCAAGAATTAGAGTGGCCCACTAGGGAAAACAGACACCTGAAAGTGGCTTGAGCGCAGCCCCCTTGGGATATAAAAATCAAAGGAGCCTTATTGTAGGTCTAGTAAGCAGTAAGCCCTTGAACCAGACTAGGAAGGGTCCCTGGGCGGTCAAAAGGGCCCATCTCTGGAACAATGCCTATTGGTCAACTTAGTCAGCACCGCGAAGGGCCAGTGACATCTCCTTATGGAGGGCCCTTTCTATATTACGCTCTGGAGAGGGGTACACCTTGAAAAATAGTGGCCTCTCGGAAAGGGGCGTTCCTTTTTTTACTGGGCACATAAAGCAGCCCGGTGGGCGCCAAAAAGTTCTCTGTCTATTTAATACCTGTGCGTGTTGCCTCATGGATGTTACGGACTTCTTCCACGAGGGCGCGTTCTTTCTAAACAGGGCTCCCACTCGGCGGCCACCTCAAAGAGAGGGCCCTCATTGAAAGTCCGCACACTAGGAAGGTCTCCCTCTAGCGGTCACAGCTCTCATGTTTGGCGCCCGCACGAGGACACACCTCATGACAGTGAGGGATCCCATCACAACGGGTGGACCGCACTCTAAGAAGTGGAATTCCCACGGGTTACTCCTTACAAGAGGGAGTGCCCCTTACGGTGCCGCCTCAGAAAGGAGCCTCACTATTTCGTTTATGTGGTGGGTCTATTCAAAGGGCCGTGTTTGACACCCCACCCTTTTGTGCGCCTTTGTAGGTATAATTTGGTGTTTCATGTCTTCACTTGAACGAAATGGACTTCTAGACGCACAATACAATTTAAAAAATTCTTTTATAATGAGGAAGACGGGAGCAGATGTGTTGTTTCTTTATATCTGTTGTTTGATGCTCTATTCATTTTCCATAACTCTTGAATTTATATAATATCTCGTCTTAATCAGTTTAATATATTTTTATTTTATTTTGGTATTAATATTCTCGTTTGATTTACTATAAAATTACTTTCATATCTGAAAGGAACTTTTTTAAATAACATTTTTAATAAATGTTTAAAAATTATTCGCACCAAGATATAGCCACTCTCGTGAAACACCGGCTACGTGAATATGATTTTCAGCTTAAGTCACTGCACACCTTGGCATTTTATAATGCAAATAACTCTTCATAAGATAAAGTGTATGACTCTCCCTGCCTTAAACACGGTCAAACAACATATGAATGAATACGGAGCAAATGTTGAATAATACTCCTCTCGACTAGCCACCCGGACGGATTTTCCGCCAGATGGCCTGGCTGGCCGAATTTTTCCTTATAGCCACTTCTGAGCTTAGCGCACTTGAAAAGCGACTGTTACCACGCCTGATACACTCTGCCGGAATTATTCTAAAGGAGGGGCTGTTGGCTACCTTAATGTTCACTTTACTGAGGAACATAGTGCTAAAGTAGTCGCAATAATATTGAATTTGGCGTGCCGAAATAAACTGATAACTTACGTTATTAATTGGCATTTCGTAGATCGCTACACAACGCGTAAAAATCGGAATCTCATCATCACCAAGATAAACTTGATCGCATTGGCAAGGGAACGTAGATAACCTTCTCGAAATGTGTGTGGGGGGAGGCAGTGAAACTATATTCATTCGTCTTGGAGAAGAGCTCCCAACCCTATATGCAGATGTCTTTGCATTTTTGTTCTCTCTCGTCTTGGCGAACATTTTGCCTCATTTAAACAAAACTTTCTCACCATAGCATAAGAATAACGAGTTTTAGGCAACAGAAATGGGTGAGAGCGTCGAAACAGTGCGAGGGTCGTCGACTCTAACTGCCCCTACTGGTGCATTGATCAGGCGCCATGGTTTCCAACACTCACTGATTCTCCTTTCCGGTTTCTCTAGTGATCTAATATCAAGCCCAACGTCTTTACAACAAAAATGGTAAGCGGTGAAGATATAAAATAAGTGAGATTCCGTTTATGTGGTTCTCTCGTTGCCTCAATATTATGACAGTATATTGGGCCAATGCCGTTATGGGTGGCGTTTGTGACCAGTAGCTACATTCTGCTAGCATATGCACTCGGTGCAAATTTCCTTCTCGCCTTACACATTGATAACTGCCCACTCTCACGCGCAGAACTGGACTAAACTTATTGAACCATTCGTTTTGTAGAGGAGTTAAGCATTTTCTAAGCTCAAAGCAACTGATAAAAACAAGTGATACACACTGCGTGACGGCCTATCGTTGAGTCAGGATGTCGTGACACCAGCTGGGGCGTGGTGAGAGGCAACGAAGAGCGCTGTGTCTCAGCCCACGTCGTTCTCTATTATGTACAGAGCTTTGTCGCCACCTATGCGCTTTCGGCGACAGGGAGGTAACTAAGTTACTGTCGGCCGAAGGACGCAATCTAGGTTTTCGTCAGCAGGCGTCCCAAACACTTGCAGAGGAGACCCCAACCCACTTAGGCGCTCAAAGGCCCATTAGAGTGGCGCGAGTTCCCCCAATTCATATTAAGGGCGCCCTGCAACTCTCCATTGGAGGAGGCTGATCCCGCAACCCATGCGCGCAGGCCCTAAATATCAGAGGAGGAAGCAGACCCCAAAACACATTGGAGGGGTCGCCCCCAATTACCGGGTGCACCCGATGCTCCAAGAAGCATTATGACACTAAGAAACTTCTGTGTGAAGAGTCGCTTCTCAGAACTCGGAACGCGCCCTCGAACGCTTCATTCGGAACAATGCACACTCCGAATTATGATTGAGGGCATACCATAAATAACAGTAAGGGCGCCCCAAGCCTTTGAGGGCGCCCCCAATCCCATGTGAGGGCTCTCCTCCAACACTCTCGCAGTGGGGAAGGAGAGCTCTCGATGCCCGATAAGAGAAACACTCCAAACTTCGGAATGGCTCAACACCGAAACATCGAGAGGTGTTGCGTCCTTCAAACACGATGAGGTGCACCCGAATCTAAAGGAAGATGCGCCCAAAACTCATTGCAGGGTGCCTTTCAAAGCCATGGATGTTCGCCCCTAAATCAAGCATTGTAAATAAGGTTTGGTGGTGTTACATAATGAGTTATTTTTATGCGCAAGGACTGCAATGTTTTTCACGAAAACCTTGCCGCATTTCCAATGACTAATGACCATTATCAATGGGTTAGCCCGCGGCCCTGGTGTGCCTCCGACCACAACTTCGCCATGTGGGGTCAAAAGAACCCCCATCTAACTCCGAAAACTAACAGGGATAGAAGACGCAGAAAGAACGTTCGAAAGCTCTCGACATTGGGATCATTCGAAGTTGAAAGAACATTTTCAGCTCAGGTCGTTAATTGAGGGTGCCATAGGTCGATCAAAGATCCAATATGTCCCACTTTTATTAGAACTTCGGACTTCGAACATCCCCCAAATTCTTATTCTTNTTGGGGGTTTCTCAGCACACCCGACAATCTTGCTATCTCAGTTAAAAACTAATGTTAAAGGTGCTATATTCCCTTTAATAGTTAATTACCAGTGCTAACTGCTAACCCGTCCGCTCCGCTAGACGATCTAGGCATACAGACTGCATTTTTACGTTTTGTATTTGTCATATTACCGAGGTACTCACCCGTCAAGGGATCGTGGTTTATAACTTACAGACTTTTCAATTCGGTGCGAACGGCTATATTTTTACGTTTACTGTTAAACCCCTTCTCCGTGCTTTAGGTGTCGCTCTCGCTGGTGTGCGCATTGAACGAATATTCTAATGTTAGGTGGCGCTGGTGATACACAAACTGCAACCGGTCTCGCTGGTTGCGCATAGTTCAAGTTTCGCTCATCAGAGGGCGGACCGGTGGTATTATCGGTAGGAAGTTGTGTCGTGCTATTTTCTAACACAGTCAGACATTATCTTTACATGTAGGACGCGTTTTATGTTGCGGGGGAAGTGTAGGAAGCAGAATAATTTTACACGCAATGTTGTCATGCGATCTGCAAAATGATTTATTAGATATTGTCCAATGCTAATGTGTCAAAACTACATGACATGTCGTAACTATGATATGTATAAGGAAAAAATTGGACGACGAGCAGACAGACAGAAGGTCAGACTTTCTTCTTTATATAGTAAGTTACATAGATAGATAGCAAAACATTATCCACACATCTCCCTCTGGCATGAATAGAAACATTTCTTCACAAGTTTGTAATTTTCCCAGCTGCATCGGGCCACGGAGGGAGACGGCCGCATCCGTCGGCGATGACGTAAAATGCCCCGGGGCACTGCTGGCCATGCATAATCAACGGCGCGCCGGCAGCGACGCGATGCCGATTCGTCAGGCGGCCGACGTCGCCGCAAGAAACTAATGACGTCGGCGGTGACACATCGGGCGGTGGCGGGCGGTGGCGGGCGGTGGCGGGAGGCGGTGGCGGGCGGTGGCGGGCGGTGGCGGGCGGCGGTGGCCAAGCTGGATCAGTGGAGGATAGCTACATCGGCTGAAGATGATCAGACGTGCGCCTGAATGGGATGGATGGTGAGATGTGCGCATCGGTGACCATAGAGTTAGACGGATGGCTGGTCTAATGACCGCAGGTGGATTCGTGGTGCGCTGAGCGTCGAAAGCTACTGACGAATCACAGCGTCTGTAATAAATGATCTGTAAATGTTGCTGTAAGTTCGTTGTAGTAAATCATTCGTAAATGTGTGATGAGCAAAGATTGTCCTGAAGATTGTCTTCAAGAAAATGCTTTGTTTCAGTAGCATTCAACCACACGCATCATGTAGTGCGGAGCAGAATTTGTTAAGAAACACTCACTGTCCTGCAAAATGCATTTCTCAACAATTTGTGGTCAATTGAATAATAATTGTCACAGCTGGGAAGCCTCGAGAACGGTATACCTTTGGCAGTCTGTGGCTGACCGAACACCCCGTCCCGTCTGGACCAATTGGCCAGCACTCAGCAGATCTCACATTAAACGGGACTGACACGCCTTTCCCGCCGCAAAGCAACCATTTACCAGTGAATTCCTGTCATAATATTGCCTTGCTATTGGTGATAATTCATTGCGACATGGACTGATATAACTGGTTCCATCACAAAAAATTACATAACGTGTATCAAGTGACAAGTATGCCTTCTTACCTATGTGATATGTGTGATATTTTGTGAGTTCTAGATTTCTCAGGGAAATTGCCCTCAGTCACCTGACAAAGGTTTGTGCCGAAATATGCTGACACCTTTCGACTATTTTCCGAATTTTGAGACTCAAGTCATTTGTATTGTCATATGTGCCAGGGCTCCGCCACGGGTTTGAAGTTGGGGGGACGTGGATTCATGAGCTCAGCGAGGTATAGCGCTAAGCAGGGGCGCAGCCAAATCTTCACAAGGAAAAGCCAGCCATGGTGTCCCACTAAAAAACTGACCCTGAATACCCCACCCTGGGGGTGGGGGTGGGGGTGGGGGTAAGGTAGAGGTAGGGGTAGGGGGAACGGATACGGAAACAGGGCACAGGGAAAGGACACGGGAATAGGGCATAGGAACGTGACACAGAAACGGGTCACGGGAATGGAGCACGGGAATGATAATTCAGTGGAATTGTATGGGATTGCGCTTCGCACAATGCAATCTTGTGTCGTATAATTGTTCAAAATAATTAATTTTGAAATACATCGGCACATCTACTCAAAAACGTTAGCTTGTAAAAATGAAGGATATTCATGGACAATAATTACGGCTTGAAAACAGTCAAGTTTAGGCATTGTTTTGCAATGCAAATGCAAATAACAATACATTTGCAGTACAGCCAAACAGTGCTGCAATGTTTGAGCTCTCTTATATCTCTCATGCCGAGGTTAGGCCGTACCTTACATAAGTAGGTTAAGGTAACACATGGAGGTATCAGTGATACGTGTTCAGTAATTCCCACATTTTTTGTGTGCATTTTGCATATCAAACAACCGCACCTCCAATAATGTCCATTGTCCAATCATGTATATTCTCTTTTTGCACATAACAGGACCGCGAACATGGCAACAACTATTCTAAGCTGACACATATTACCTGAGCTACAGAGCCCTGGATGTTTCGGTCTTGCGTGATAAACCGGAATCAGTCACACTAGCTCTGGGTCCTGAAAGCCCAGCCAACCAAACGGAACCCCGAGCGCAGCCTGTGGCGAATTATATTAATTAAGCTGAACGAACAGTTTATGATAAATGGACCCCTGACACGAAAAGGTGTTTCAGAGAAATCCTTTCACCAAGGACTCAGTCAGATATTCTCTGTCAGTGGACTGGCCCAAATATTCATCACCAGTGAAGTCCGTGCGAAGTCCGTGCTGAGAACGGAACGTCCCAAAAAACCACAACACCTGACCACTCAGACTAACGAACCGACTCCGAAACATGCTGCCTCAAGACATGCCTCAGACTAACGAACCGACTCCGAAACATGCTGCATCGAGACATGCGAATTCCGTACGTTCGATTTCTTGCTTGATAAAGACGCCCGGCAAGAGCGGTCGAGAAAAGTGAATGTTTGGGTGTCAGTGACAAACTGTGAGCGAGATCTACGGAAATAACTCGGATTATACCTACATATAGAGCAGGTTTGGGCGATTCGCCTTGTGTAAGTAATTTATCAATAACGATTTATAGATCATTCACCATAGTGCATATTTATTTGCGCAAAATTAATTGGTCATACCTGCAAAGAGTAGTGCTCCGTCGTCAAAAGGCTTGACTGGTAACTATTGACCATACACTCAGCATTGTGTGTTTTTTTTGCACTCAAACAACTGATCATTCTAATAATTGTACTTAACTTCGTGCTTGAGCTAATTACACAGGCGCTCCGATCTCTGCTGAACTCCTTTAAGTGGAACATGAAAGTGTTTGGTTTAAATCTCGTGTCGCAGCTCTCTATTGATAGAGAATGCAGGTAAAGCGCGCGTGTGTCCGTGACATGACGTGGAAGGATGACGTGACGCTCGTGACTTGGTCAGGATGGACTCGTGACAATCGTGATTCAGTGCCTGCTCAGTTCAGTGGTGATTCTGACTGGGTGAAGCCGCTGCCACGCTTCACCAACTGAGACAGGTAGCTGGACAGCAGACGAACCGCCGCGCCGTCCGCACGACATCAGGCAACCTGCGCCACAAATGCGGCAGTCGGCAGCGTGCGCCACATTCGTCCAAGTTGGTGCATTGTGCCACAACCGCACCGGTTGGAAGCGTGCGCCACAATCGCCTCAGTCGGCAGCGTGCGCAACAATCGCCTCAGTCAGCGGCCTGCGCCGCAAACATCCCACTCGGCCGGGCGTCTGCGATTTACGAGTTAATTTAGCCTCTAGCGATCTATAAGCCAGCCAAACGGATGTGCCGTGATTCAGAAGGGATATGTCACGCTCCTCCGCCGCAGCCGGTACGAGACAAACGGCTTCGAAGCTATACGGAGAGCTGCGACGGCTGGGGAGGGCTGGGGAGGGCTTGAGGAGGGCTTGGGGAGGGCTGGGGAGGGCTGGGAGGGCTGGGGAGGGCTGGGGAGGCTGAAGAGGGCTGAAGAGGGGCTGAAGAGGGCTGAGGAGGGCTGAGAGGGCTGAAGAGGGCTGAAAGAGGGCTGAAGAGAGCTGAAGAGGCGAGAGGGCTGAAGAGGGCTGAAGAGGGCTGAAGAGGGCCTGAGGAGGCCTGAAGGGGCTGAAGAGGGCTGAAGAGGGCTGAAGAGGGATGAAGAGGGCTGAAGAGGGCTGAAAGAGGGCTGAAGAGGGCTGAAGAGGGCTGACAGAGGGCTGAGGAGGGCTGAGGAGGGCTGAGGAGGGCTGAGGAGGGCTGAGCACGGCTGAAGGACGGCTGAGGAGGGCTGAGGAAGGGCTGAGGAGGGATGAGGAGGGATGAGGAGGGATGAGGAGGGCTGAGGAGGGCTGAGGACGGGCTGAGGACGGGCTGAGGACGGCTGAGGAGAGGCTGAGGAGGGCTGAGGAGGGCTGATGGAGGGCTGAGGACGGCTGGGGAGGGCTGGGGAGGGCTGAGGAGGGCTGAGGAGGGCTGAGGAGGCGAGTGACAGATTACCGCAGCTTGGCGAGTAACAGATCTCCTGCTGCAGTGGTGTCAAGTTATCGGAATGTCATCGGTGGTGCTTGCGGCAGTAAGCTGTCGCATTTGTGATGCTGATAGAGTGGTTATTATGTTTAATGCAACTTTGCATTTCGTTGATTAACGGTGTGGCCCGGGCCTAGGAACAATTAATGATCATGCACTGACAGAGAACAACAACACGTTTGCAAGTGTCTTGCATACCAGCTGGTCGTCAAACAAGCTATGTTTGACAGCGACGAACGTAGACCTGTTATTGAGGAACGATCGGATTATTTGTTGGAATTGATCTGCGCCAGGTCATCGACCCGCACAGTATCTATTCGCCCGTCAATCAATGGGGGCCGGATGACAGTCAATGGGAGCCGGGTGACAGTCAATGGGGGCCGGGTGACTGGTGGTGATGGCGTGACGTCAGCTCAGCTCAGGTGGAACTTACGCTGACGCATTGGGGTACCTTGCTGGACAACAAGATTAACGCATTCTTTAGACAGATAGCGGAGCGAGTGTAGCCAGTAGCCGTTTTAACGATGGATTATTGCGCTGAAAATATTATGAATCTTTCTGAAATGTTTAAAATGTTTTGGTATGCATGATTAAGTATATGATATGTTCCAAGAAATAAATTATTGATTTAGGCGATTCAATAGTTAAGAAATATAAATTAAAATATCACTGTTCAATAGTTATGTAAATATAAATTGAGCTCATAACGGGCTTATGATACAAAACTGGCCGTTTTTTAAGAACATATTACATATGCGTCTAAAGTCTCGTTCGTTCATTCGTTCAGTTTAGCATACCGTCATACTAGATACTAAATCTGGCAGCGTCATGGATCACAGGTCAGTCTGTGCTTGCACACAGATGTGCTAGAATCCATTCGCTAGTCCATTGCATTCGGCGAGTCCATTGTGTGTCAATTGCGGGGAGTCCATATGACGACCAATAGTGCCCCACGCCACAGAATGTTCCTGAATCATTCTGAATCATTTGAAAGGATTCAGTCGGTGAAAATCTGGCATCATACCTAACCTATGCATAATTATCTTTCCAATTATCTCCAAACCGCTGTTTTGTAAATTATCCTATTCTAACCAACATATAAAAACAAACTCTGAGGGACATTTCGAGACAAAAATCCCGTGTACCTAAAAGTTGTGTAGTTGTAGTCATTGAATAGACCGTTGAAACTTTTCAAAACATTGTAAAATGTTTCCAAAGTTTCGCACAATAATCGATCATGAAAACGGCTAGTGGCAGACGTGTAAAATAGTGAATCCACGGACACAACTTACTCCCGTCATAACGTCCACCCTTCGGGTCCATTCAGTCCATCTAACAGCCAGGGCTTGCTGCCCCTGTCGAGATGCAAGTGTGATATACGAACCATGCACTAGCGGATCCAGACCGTGGAGTTGGGGAGGGGCTAAATTTAAAAAAAGTCTCAACAAATTTGAAAAATGTATTGGATTTGGCTCCTGTGTACCTTATTGCACATTAAAACAAATATGCCTTAGTAAAAAAAAAAAAAAAAATCCTTTTACATTAGACAATGTGTCAAATTGTCCTGATTTCAGACAACACGGGGGAGCTAAAACCCTTGCCGCCCCCTTTTGATCCGTTAGTGAAACCATGTATGTTCTGGACTACAGAACATACTTAAGTTACATTTACCTGGGTATGTATAAAGGGAAATAATCACATTTTATTTTTGTTAGCAACAATTTATTCAGCTTCCGTTACGGTATAACAATTATTTAATTCAAATTTCAGAATTAAATAAAATTATTCCCAAATTCAAAGTTGTAAGTTTGAAAAATATAAAACCAAGTACCTTATGTCGTTAGGAAAGTCATTCCCAGCCTTGTCCTTTGCTATATCCCGCGCACTGCAGGGGGTTCGCGCCGGAAACACGAACTAGCAGGGGGATTTCTCCCGCCCCCCCGTGAGATCTCGAAAACTACGCAACGTAGCGGCAAGCAGAAAACGGCATTAGATAGCTCTAAACTATGTAAAAATGTATCACTCTCCACCTCCGTCGAATAGGAAACAAGATTTTTAGCAAATAGCATCTAATAGCATCCCCATTTTACCCTACATCTACGCAGTGTATGACCAAACTTGCATCTCAGTCCGCCCCTGTAGCTCAGTGGGAGAGTGCTGGACTTCTGACCTATCCCGGTACTGCGCAGCCGGGTTCGAGTCGCTTTGGCGCTCGCTATTTGCTCCTGGCTGGGAGATGGCCTGCGGCCGGTGGC
Source organism: Semibalanus balanoides (assembly GCA_014673585.1). Taxonomy (NCBI): domain Eukaryota; kingdom Metazoa; phylum Arthropoda; class Thecostraca; order Balanomorpha; family Balanidae; genus Semibalanus; species Semibalanus balanoides. The sequence continues at coordinate 162,501 of VOPJ01012275.1, forward strand.
AGCGGTCGTACTCAGGTCAGGTGACGTCAGCGAGCGGGGCGGACCGTGTCCAGTTATGTCGGGCACGTAAAAACTTTCGTCTCTAAATTCCTGCCGGCCAACAGGAATTGCGCGATCGGGTGGTGAGGTCAGGGACCAGCGCAACAAGCTCTGCTTTAGCGCGGGTCCTGGACTCGGAAAGCCATCCACCCAAAAAATTGCGGGACTTAATTTATAAAAAAGCACGCAGCGGCAGCAAACACCGATCGTTATCAGGACCCGACGGGCTGAGCAAGACGGGGACAAGCTGAGTCTTACAAGTCTGGTCAATGACTTAATCACATGTGTAAAAAATCTGAGTTTGCTGCATTTGCTTGCAAATCCACTACTATACTGTGTCTTCTCCTTTGCGAAACCTATCTGTTTAATGATATCGATATCGAGTTCCTCGTGAAGGAGACACTAACCACACGCAGCTTTAAATAAATGGGTATAATGCACTACGTGGTGCGAGCGACATTTTCAGCAGGATAAATGTTATAAGTTGGTCCAGGTGCTGACCGTTAACGCGCACTGCAGGGGGGTTGATTTCGCCCCACTCTATGTTTTTTCAGGAGTAGCGCAAAAAACGGCGGCGCGCAGCGTCGCCAATAATTTCGTACACCTGATTGGGATCACTTACCCACACTTTGGAAAAGTTTTGACTTGAGGTCCCTCTCAGGTCAGGTCACAAGTCCATGTCAAAGTGACCTCACCTTCAAAAATGTTTGCGTTCGTGCCAAAGCCACAGTCTTTTTCTTCGAAAGTTTTTGAAACTTGCAGGGATTTCATAAGAATATCAGTACCTACAATTTCCGGCTGTATCTCGGATTTTTTTCGTATCAGTGACCAAAAGAGTCAGTCAATTTCCATGACCTGCCCCATTATAAGTGAAGTGGGAAAATAAACAAATGCTTCCCTTTCATAAAATATGCATTGGATCAGGCTAATTCTTTCAGATCATGCTATTTTAAGCTCATTCTAAATGATCACCGGTGCAATTGTTGCCAGTGATTCTACCAGGTCATTGAGGTCATCATGAGGTCATCAGCAATGATTTGTAATAACTCTTGATAGAAAAAGAGATAGAGACGATTAGTTGACACCAATGTGTTTGTCTAGCCTGGCCGCGTTGCCCCATATGCAACATGACTACCTGGGTCCACCAAATGACCTTGACACTGAGGTCCAAATTTTGAAGTTGACGCTTACCGGTCAACCGTATAAATGTTCAAAGCGCATCAATGAGACAAACACGATGGCGTCAAAATGTTTACCCTATCTTTCTTAGGTGACATGCTATTCACGAAAAACTGTTTTGGCTANTTGTCTGGCTGTCAGCTGTGCCGCAGTACATCAGAGCTGTGCGGGACAGTGTACCATCCCTGTTGTCTGGCTGTCAGCTGTGCCGCATTACATCAGTGCTGTGCGGGACAGTCTACCATCCCTGTTGTCTGGCTGTCAGCTGTGCCGCAGTACTTCAGTGCTGTGCGGGACAGTCTGCCAAGCTGCTGCAATTCAGCAGTTCTGCATGAATTGCCTGCCTCACATGTCAGCACTGATAAGTGTCACGCTTTAGCAAGAGTTGTTTTTATGCCCTCTTCTCCGATTTCTTTACCGACGCGACTGAAATCCTATGAACATTGTCGATATCGGAAATCCTCGGAATCAGCTGTCTCAGATAGAAAAAATCAAGCACCCTTTCCGTATCATGAAGTACATTTTCCCCCTTAAATTATGAAAGCATGTTCATTGTGCATGGAATCACCTACGATGTGACACACATAACTTTTTTTAAACCACCCTCATATCCACCCAAGTATATTTCAGGTCATTTAAGATGCAGTTCAAAACCTACTAGCATCAGTCTCCATCTATCGAAAGTCCGATACACGAAAAAATGTCTCAAAACGTCTTTATATATCCTTCCAGTCCATATCACGACGGCTGTCATTTCATACAGTTCAACACAGGGCTGATCTCTATAAGCACTTTCGATCGCTGAAAAGTGTTCAGAGAAAATGACTCGTGCAGGTGTGAACACATACAACGAGACCTAAACCTTCTAAGTGTATTCAAAGACGTTTTACGACATAAGAGTCTTACGTGAATAAGACTGATGGATGGATATCAGCTAATGATAATCACTGAACATGCACTTCACACATTCGCTCCCTGGACGAATTAGCATAACTCATGGAGGCTCAGATAAGCTGCAACTCGCAAACATCCGTCAAATACTTTCGGCTCCAACCGCCAGCACACTCACACACACTCAAACACACGCACCTGGACGCCGCCTTGAACGCGGCTGACTCGGGGCAGTACACTGGACATTATCACATGACATTGTCCCGGCGCGTCCGGCGCTGTGCCAAGTCCTGTCCCGTACCGTCTTCCGAGCCATGACAGCCGCCTGTCTCCCCGCGGGGATGCAGGGGGGGGGGGGTCACCAACCATCCACACGGCAGCCCCGTAAACCACACTCTGAAGCCGGACTGCTCTGTCTAGAGTCTGGAACTGTTAGTCCCTGTTGGCTATTGTCTGAGTCCTGGTTACATAGTGTATACGTGATGGACTCCCCTGAAGGAGCCTCTGACTCAGAAGTCGCTACTGTCCTTCCATCGTCCAAGACTCAGAAGTCGCCACTGTCAGGCTATCGTCCGAGACTCAGAGGCCACATAGTCATACATCACTTCACCCGGACGGATTCTGAGGATTCACGGACGGTAACGAGGGATATCACGGCTGAACGTCCGACTGCGGTAACCCTGCAGCCTTCAGCTCCGGACGGAGGCTAGGACCGGGACGTCCCCGGCCGTCACTGAAGACGTCCCCGGCCGTCACTGTGGACGTCCCCGGCCGTCACTGTGGACGTCCCCGGCCGTCACTGTGGACGTCCCCGGCCGTCACTGTGGAAGTCCCCGGCCGTCACTGTGAAGCTGCTCACTGTGAAGCTGCAGCGAGCAGCAGCTCCGGCCGACAGCCGTCACTATCTAGGCATGGTGAGAGCCACCGCCGCCGCTGGGCTCGACGTCCGATGCTTCATCATCTCTTCTGGCGTGGGTGCCACCACCGGCACCCGGCGGGAGCAGGTCATCGAACGTCTGTCGGTTACACGGACACTCTGTCAGCCGTCAGCCGTCAGCCGCCAGCCGTCAGCCGTCAGCCGTCAGCCGTCAGCCGTCAGCCGTCAGCCGTCAGCCTTCAGCCGTCAGTTGTCTCAAATATGGATGAGATCATCAAAATAAATCATGTTAAGTCTCAGACCACAACGTTGCTGTCATGGGCACAATCAGGCATATGGAGATCATGTTACAAGCAGTTGGTTGGTTGTTAGAAGCAGAGAGAGAGGCTAAGCGAAGATCGGTTATGCCGAGGTGCAGTACATTTATACACAGTAGCTGATTGTCAAGGGATGGTGAGAAGTACGTACAGTGTACACCAAAAACACGGGTTACTCTCCCGGTCTGCACCGAGAGCTGTTATAAATCAGAGGAGCAAGGTGACGCCAGGGGGTGGGGAGGGAGGCACCCTGTCAAGCAGGTCGTATAGCAAGTCACGACCAGCACGACCTCGACAGGTGTTAAACGGCAGACAGGTAGTACGGGCGACGGCTCTACCTTGAAAAGGTCAAGGTCTGCATGTAACAGGATTTGTCCACCCACTTGTGACAGCCACATACAACTGACGATTACTTTGTCATGAGTTTCCGGCGAATTGTATCACGAGTTCAACACTTGCTTTGTTTAGTCTGAAGTAATCCCACGCTGAACACCAGTTTGGCTTTTAAGCACTAAGAACAAGATCGTGTGGTGGATTAGGTACTAAGTCACCAAGGTATATCTGCACAGTAGCCATATTACAGTAAAAAGCAGCGACATTCTTGGATTACATCATTTGTTTCTGATATTTACTACTCGAGATCTTCATAGACGAGGGGCAGAACAGTCTGAGACGGTGACATTTTCACTTCACTGTATCCGTCGGGCGACACTTACCCGCATAGTTCAGACTACGTGCGCGTGCGTGCGTGCCGCGACCTCAGGGTCCGTGAGACCTGTAACAGCGTGACGCGAGCTAAGCACAAGCAGGGCAGCGCGGGCGAGCCGTGGCCAGCCAGAGGAAGCCACGGCGTCCGGTGTGAATAGTGGCCAGTGAACACTGCAGCAGAGGTGAAAACAGGCCAACAGAGCTAGCTTTTTTATTGATTAAAAATAAAAGAAGCAGCATGGTGAATATTCCAAAAGATAGAAATTTGTAAGCTAGAAATAACTTCTGAAGTGGACAAGTCCATGATTTGGGGTTGACAATCATGCAGCGTTTGTCCATTTTCACCTCTGGCAGTGCGTTAGTGAGTCTGTGTGTGGGAAATACAGAGACAGCAGTGCTGTGCGCCGATACAGAGCTGCTGTGAAGTGATTCGGTGGCGAGGGAGAGAAAGAGAGAAATAGAGAGAGAGAGAGAGAGAGATAGAGAGAGAACTCCGGACAGAGAAGCGAGAAGAGATGGCACAGCGACAGGCATCACGAGAAGAATGGTGACGTAAGCAATTCACAGCACGTGAGCAACAGACTAAGCCTAATACCAGCCGACGGATATTTGTGTTTTTTAACAAGAGGCACGTGACTTATCTGTAAAGTAAATCAACATGTCTAAAAATAGTGGCCAAATGCCGCCATATGCGACAGTGCCACAATCCACACAACCTCTAATGCCAAGGCTCATCGTTTTCTCTGTTGATTAATGTGTTAACAGGCACGCAATGACAGCATTATTCGTTATTACTTACTTAAATCGTAATCCTACCCGTCAGATTATGTAACGAAACACAGCGCCAGTGTGCCCGGAGTATGCAGCGCGTCACGGAGACCCCCGAGCTGGCTCTAGCAGCCCCCACTGACCGTTTGGCATCTTCCTCCTCCTTCCTGGCGATCAGTTGTCGCTTCCAGGGCGGCAGCGCCTGCGTCTTCTGCTGCTCCAGTTCCTTCAGTCTCTGCTCCTCGGCGGACGCCTTGGCGCGTTCGGCCGCCTTCCGAGCCAGCATCTGGCGCTTCCAGGCCGGAATCGTGGTACCGGCCGCGTCCGTGCCCGGAATCTGGACGGCAGAGGGACAGAGTTAGTGTCAGAGTGGGCACTCTTCTTCCCTATATGCTTATTTACGTTTGTTTCCATTTCTTAGCTGGGAGTGCCATAGACTTTCTCTTTTATGTGTTCTCTGGTGTTAACGTATGGTTTTGTGAGTCGCTGGGATAGGGAGGGGGCACTCCTGGTCACCTGCTCTTGGGTGTCGGCTAGAAAAAGGGATGGTTGAAGTGCCGCAGCCTTGCCTCTGAAGTCGAACCAAAGATGGCTACTGATAGCCAACAGTCGATCTGCGATGTAGCATAGAGTCTGATCAGCTTGTCGTACGAAAAACTCAGACAAGTACGGTAGTCAATCAATTAGCCAGAAAAGAGATGTCATGCTCAGAAGATTTGAAAGGCCCTCTATATTAGCGTCCTGTCACTGAGAGCTTGGCTGGCCAGGATGATCTGCTCAGGGTACTTTTCTGAGAAAATCGACTGAGCGGTTTATACCAACAGCTTTTTAGCACGATCCCAGGGCGAGATGGCTGTTGGCACAGTGGATCTGTAGTCAAGTAGAGTCCCGCCTCTAATTCCAACGTGATTTCAGGATCATCAGTTTTACGCTCGAGGCCAATCAGTGGGCTTGGTACAGTGATACACTAATGAATATCTATTCATTTCCCCAAGGACTTGAGACAGTCTCAGCCTTGGAGAAACCTGCGATCACAGCAGTTACACAGCGTCCTTGGGCCCACGATACAGCCGCAATCAACATCAACGCAGTCTATGCCGACTGATTCTCCCAGTCGGCGACTAGACGTCCAGCGAAGTAAACTGTTACCAGGACGGTCGACAACACCTCAAATATCAGCCTACTAAGCGACCAACGGCTGCCCCTCCCCCTGCTCCTCCCCCTGCGCTGCCTCGCCGGGCGGAGTGACGCAGCAAACACTGGCGACGTCCTACCTCGCTGAGGAAGGCCTCGGCGGTGAACTCCTTGGCGATTTCCTTGCTCTCCTCGCGGAGGATCTGGACGGCCGACTTGGCTCGCTCCTCCCGCAGCTTCCTTACACCATCCATGTCCTTACTGCGCTTCAGCTCGGCAATCAGGTCATCCTTCCGCACGCCTAGGACACCGGTGGCTGGGGGCAGAGCAGAAGTCAGGTCACCGGCGGCTGTGGTCAGGGGGAGGTCAGGTCACCGGCGGGTGTGGTTAGGGGGAGGTCAGGTCACCGGTGGCTGTGGTCAGGGGGAGGTCAGGTCACCGGCGGCTGTGGTTAGGGGGAGGTCAGGTCACCGGCGGATGCGGTGAGGAGTAGTGAGTCGCTATGAACGAGTCGCTGTGAGGAGTGGTGAGTCGCTATGAACGAGCTGCGGTGAGGAGTGGTGAGTCGCTATGAACGAGCCGCGGTGAGGAGAGGTAAGTCGCTATGAGGAGCCGTGGTGAGTGGTGAATCGCTATGAACGAGCCGCTGTGAGGAGTGGTGAGTCGCTATGAACGAGCCGCTGTTAGAAGTGGTGAGTTGCTATGAACGAGCCGCAGTGAGGAGTGGTGAGTCGCTATGAACCGAGGTCGGCGGTAGAGTGGTGAGTCGCTGATGAACGAGCTGCTGTAGGAGTGTGAGTCGACTATGAACGGAGCATGCGGTTAGAGTGGTGAGTCTGCTATGACGAGCTGGCTGGTGAGGAGTGGTGAGTCGCTATGAACGAGCTGCGGTGTGAGGAGTGGTGAGTCGCTATGAACGAGCTGCGGTCAGAGATCGGACACGTTATGGTGAATGGACACGTCATTACAGAGCTTTCAGCTGTCATGTGGGAAATGCCAGCCTTGACTTCAAATAAAAATAACGGAATTACCAACAGCTAAGTCACTTATCTTACGGATCTCCAAAAATCCCAGAATAGCATTAGATGTATTGTATATTAATAAAGATGTATGTTCAAAAAAGAAGCAGGCATGTCAATAATGGTAAGGAACTATTGTACATTAATAAATATGTATGCTAAAAAAGATCAGTATTCCGATGTTTCCACGATGCTTTCACCTTCTTGCGAAATAATTTGATGCGACATAAAATAACATACTTAATCCCAACAACTTGAGTCTATATATGAAAAGATATACATACAAATAGGATGTTACCAACTTCATAAAAATCGGATAATTTGCTATAATTTATAAGTAAATTGAAAAAAACAAACAGTTAAGTCTTTCTGTTAATTACCCTAGGGAATCGTCACTCAGGCACGAAGAAGGGATATACAGGAGGCGCCACTTTGACGCTTTTGGTGACCAACACTTTTGGCATGGCTTATATAGAAGCCAGACAGGAAAAAGGCGGCGATAAGCTAGATTCTAGATGCTATTTGATTAGCCAGCAAGAGGCTATTTGAAATAGCACATATTTATATTTAAATCAACACAAAAGTGAGCCAACATCACATTTGAGCGTATAAATGTGTCTCGTAGGGTCCCGGCCTGGAGCGGGCGGTCAAGCAGCTTTTCCTGTCTGAAAGAAATCGAACGGGCGAATATGGCAGCACTGCGTTGTCGCCGACAGCAATAGGGAAACCCGGGGAGTGGCACCTCCTGTATATCACTTCTACGTGACTCAGGGACGACTCTGAAATAAGTCCAGCTGCGTCAGCTCCTATCACTTCGTCTGCTCAGCCTCAGCATCAGCTCACCTGGTGGTGCGCTGCCGACCGGCGCTGAGTAAGTCTTGGTCAGCTTGTCGGCCGTCTTCCTCAGCTGCACCTGCTGCAGCTGGTTGGCCGAGATGGCCACCAGCGGAGGACCAGCCGGCGGGGCCGGTGGCGGCGGCGGCGGGGGCGGCGGCGGGCCCTCCTGCGCCGACTCCGGGATGGCCGGCAGCGGCGGCGGCGGCGGTGGCTGGGAGGAGGCGATCGAGTCGACGCCGCTGTCCGAGCTGAAGCTGATAGGACCATCATCGGCCTGGTCCGCCGGTGATGCCGCCGGTGGTGCCGCCTGCCGGCCGCCAGGCGGCGCCACCGGGCGGCCACCGATGGAGCGCAGGTACTCTGAAGGTTTGATGAGCTGGTTCGAGTCGGCGATGGACGGGAACTTGGGCGGGATGAATGGCACTGCCATGTGTTTGTGTTTGCCGGCGGGCCGCAGCAGGCTGGCATTGGGGCCGGCTGGGTCACCGGTGGCCGCCTGCAGCTGGGCAGACAGCTGGTCCGCCATGTCCACCGGCAGCGACGTGGGCCGGCCTCCCCGGCTCCGACCTGCAGGGAGCACACGGGAAACATCACCGTCAGACGCATACCGAAATACATGCACAGACATCAGACAGTTGTGTGCCGGGCAGTGATCTAGAGATGCGACGAGAGCCCGCAACAATATTAGCTGTATGAGAGTGAGTATGAAATTGAAATATGAACTGTGATCTTAGAAAGCACATGCAGACAAGGAATGAATTCATCCCAAATAATATCGGCGGTCATGTCACGTACGGGCTTCTCGCAGCGTCGCCAGACTGGTGTCGGCGTTCTGTGTCGCCTGTTTGAGCTGGCTGGGCCTCAGCGTCTGCTCCTCAGAGGTGCTGCCCTCTGCCATGGACGACTCCGCGCTGCGCTGCCCTGCAGGAGGAGGAGGCGGTGGTGGCGGCGGCGGCGGCGGCGGTGGTGGTGGCGGTGGCGGCGGAGGAGGAGGAGCCTTGTGGGCGGCCGGTGTGGCGGCTCCCTTTGGCGGTGGTGGCGGTGGTGGGGCGGCCGCCGGCTCGCGCCGTTTCTGTTTGGGCGGCAGAGGCGCGGGCAGCGAGTCGGTAGCTGGCGCCGGTTTGGGCGGCAGCGGCACCGGTGGACCACCACTGAGGCTGCTGACGCTGGAGCCGGCAGACGAAGAGGAGAGGGCGTGCAGCCGGCGCAGCGGACTCTTGTCACGACCCGTGCCGCCGCTGTCTCCAAACTCTGAGGCGGAGACCGGACAGCAATCAGTGGACACGTTCATAGCGACATATGCCGCCATAAAATGATGCAGCTCGGCGGTGATTATAATAGCTAAATGACAGTGATTGTTCTGATTATGTATTATTACAGTAAAATAGCGTTAAATATGGCCAATAACCGAACCACAACAGTCCTGCATCTACAGGAGAAAAGTTAAGCGACCGGACCAGGTCTGCCCTGCCCTAGTCTGACCTGACCTGGTCTGACCTGATCTGGTCTGACCTGATCTGGTCTGACCTGATCTGGTCTGACCTTATCTGGTATGTTGTGACCTGATCTGACTTGGTCTGACCTGTTCTGGTCTGACCTGTTCTGGTATGACCTGTTCTGGTTTGACCTAAGCTGGTCTGACCTGAGCTGGTCTGACATGAGCTGGTCTGAGCTGGTCTGACATGATCTGGTCTGTTGTGACCTGACACGCACCTGGCGGCGGTGGGATGGACTCGGTATCTGAGCTCGCCTCGTATACCTCCGCCACTGTTCCGTTCGTGGATAAGTTTGTGTATCCGTAGACACCTGCGGGGAACGACACCTTCAGTCAACACATTACACCATGACGTAATGAGACGCGCATAACATCTGGAAAGTGTAGCCCTCAGCCGAAAGTGAATGCTATTTAAATAGTAATCATGAAATAATGAGGCGTGAAATATTTGTTTACGACTATGATAAATGTGGGTATTATGATACGGCCGTCGGATAATTGTGGTGAAACTCAGCAGAAGCTGAGTATATCATTTATATAAGAATAACCATCGAATTTTGTGATACAAAATGAACGAGCTATTATATTTGAGTCACATGGGCTCCGAACCTTTTTCACAGCTGGTGCGTCTCGTGTCGGAGGGGGCGGAAGTTTCCCTCTGGTTTGACGGCGTTTGTTCCCGGATAATAGGCTCTGGCTCCTTATTGGCTACTGAGGGCAGATTTGATATGTATATGTATATTATAATCCCAAGAACATTACCATAAATTGTATGTCATTTTATAAAGTTAACACCTGTCTGAACTCCGCAGGACACTTGTCCATTTTGTAAACAAAGCCGACATTCCCGTTATGAATTCCCTTTATGAATAATGATAATAAACCACAATCACATTTCCTACGGATTTCGCCATTTTGTCGTAGTCGATTACAAATAATTGCCATTACTTTGAGTCCGGTGCTTTACGCGGGATCCTATTTCATTACATCTTTTGTGACGAAAGTTCCACCTAGCAGCACCACTAACCTGGTGACCTCGGCAGCGTTTTGCTGTAGGCTGGTGCTGGTGCTGCTGGTGGTGGCGGCGGTGGCGGTGGTGGCGGTGGCGATCGCTGGTTACTCTGCGCCTTCGGTGGCGGTGGCGGGGGCGGGGGCGGTGGCGGAGGAGGCATCTCAGCGGCGGGCGCGGCTCGCCTCAGCTTCTGTTTCTCCGTGTCTCGACGGCGGCGCTGTGGCCGCTTCTCGAAGGCGGCGGCTGCTCGCGGCTCGTGACCCAGCGTCAGCGAGTTGAACAGTTCGTTGACGCGGTGGTAGACGGAGTCGCCCGGCTCGTGCAGGTAGAACGGCCGGTGGCCGGCGTTCAGGGTCTGCGGCCCGGCGGCGGGCGGCGGAGGGCCGGCCGGGGTAGACCGTTCTACCTGCACCGCTGCCGGCCGGTGGTGCAGGTAGAACGGCGAGTGCTCCCCGGTCGAGCTTTCCCCGCTGTAGTAGTGCGACGAGGTGGACTCGGTGGACCGCGGGCTGGACGGACCGGACGAGTCGCCGGCAGACGTCTGTAGGTGGCGCCACACGTCGCCACGTGAGCAGAGGTCACCGGCAGTGGTGACAGGGGTGAACCCCGCCACAAACAAACCCGGACACTCCGAGAGGCGAGAACGGAGCAGTGGCACTGAGCGGTGATAAATTATTCAAACACGGACCAGCCATGACGACAATCAACACTGGCAACATGCATAGCGGAACGGTCAGACTTCGATCGGCTCATCGAGCGCTGAAACAGCAAATCAAGTATTGAGTTGCGGCATTGCTAAATGAGCTTGATAGACGAGCGTTTCAATACAAGCATAACTTCAGACTTTGCCTCGGCAGCAGCATGTTTTGGAGTTTGTGATGAACTGATTTGGCAGCAGCACGGGGTGGAGTTTGCGTTGAACCATGACTTGGCAGCAACACGGGTTAGAGTTTGTGTTGGACTGACTAACCTTTCCACGGCAGCAGCACGGGTTGGAGTTTGTGTTGGACTGGCGGCCGCTGTCTGCGTCTTCCTCCAGATCGTAGTCGGGATCGGTGCCATGTTGGACCAGCAGAGACAGACACTGCAGCACACCGGGAACAGCAGTCAGACCGGACTCCATCACAGACACTGCAGCCCGGGTCTTGTCACCTGGTCACCTGGTCATCTGGTCACCTGGTGACCTGTGTCCGATGTCATCACTCATGTGAGGACACAAGCAAACTATCGATTAACATTTACCATGATATGCTAAGACCGAATATGCTTGCATACCACTCGAAGATTTACAATACATCAGCGCGTCAGTGAGCAGGTGACACAGGACCACCCGGTTTTATCGCCGCCGGGCGCCAACCCACCTCTATCCGCTCGTTCTCAGCTGCGTCGTTGATGGGCGACTTGCCGAACTTGTCCAGCACTATTTTCGAGCCGTTTCGCAGCAGCCAGCGGACCATCTGAGTATGACCGCGGCTGGCAGCGAAGTGCAGCGGCGTGGCGCCGTCCCCGTCACGCATGTTGATGTCCACGTCCTTCTCAAGCACCTGGCGACGAAGCAACAACGCATTATATATGTACAATGTAATTATACATACCTATCGTGTACTTGCACATATGCATTTAATGTATTTAGCTAATAGTATGCATTTACTGGAAGTAACTACCGAGTAACTACTGGATCCAAAAGACATATCCACATCTCTCCGGCCTTAGATTCCCTGGGATGGCCAAGGATTGAGACCATGGTGACTCGCCGTGACCTCATGAAGGTATTTAAGGCGCTGAAGCAGGAGGGCGTGCCTGTCAATATCCGCGCCGCTCTTCACCCCCGCACCGCTGTGTCGACTGAGAGACTCGCGCATCGGGACCGCGGATCCCTGCAACTCTCCGCAATGCGTCTATCCGCCAGCGCAGAAGCGTTTTCTTCCCTCCTACCAAGCCCGTAAAAAGCCGCGGCTGCCTGGAACGGCCTACACCCTGATCAGCGGGGCTCAACACCCTAGGCACTTTACGTCTGCCAAATCTGCGACTTGTGAGTGCTGCACTGTGTTTATGTGTCTCATGCATGTTTTCCTTGTATGCAATACTGTTTGTATTGCATTACCATCGATGTATTGGGTGTTATTGTACTGGTTTTGTCTGTTTTTGTTGAATCTTGTTGAAATGAAGCCAGAATACCCACCCCGTGGAAGGTTTTCAATACACCGTCAATACATTTGGGTATATGCATATATGTATTTAAAGTATAGTGCATTTAACGCATATATGTATTTAACATCAGTCGGTTACAGTGAATATATTTGCCTTGATAGTTGATACTACACATTAGTGTGTGCTCGAATATGTTGATCATATACCGATGGAGGTAACAGCGATCATCATTAGTCTTAATACATCACAGCGCTCGTCTAGATGGCTCAGCTAATGAAGAAACCGATCCCATCCATACCGCATGGCTTCCGGCAGTTTGTTTTAGTGTCTCACTAATGGGCGCTGTATTTAACAGTTCGGCGCGCTATAACAATGTCATCACCGGTGTGACGATGGCGGCTGTATGCCGGCGATGGCAGTGGCGGTGGATTTTGCGGTGTGATGGGGCGATGGAAGACGGGNACCAGCGGGGGAGGGACTCTGTCCGCAGGGACGGCAGGTCAGCTGTGACCAGCGGGGGAGTGACTCTGTCCGCGGGGACGGCAGGTCAGCACGGATTTGAGATGAGCTGAGATCGCGCTCTGTCCGTCTGAGGTGGCGCCATCTCGCTTCCGTGTTAACAGGCAGTCTCGAAAGGCACGGAGCAGCGGGACAGGACAGCTGTGGAGGATCCTCAGTGGAACCTCGGTCTGACCGTTTCTGCCGCCTCCAACTGACCTCTGCTGTGTCAGTCCGCTGTGACGAAGCCGCTCCACACGCAGACATGGTACAGTAACGGTCTCCAGCTGACTTCAGCCGCTTGACTGCAATGCGGCCGGGCTAATAGGAAAATGATGAGGTGTGACCGAACGGTAACGTGCGAAACAGGCTTCGAATTGCCGCACTTGGACCAATTATATATCGCAACCATTTCTTGAAGGGAGGATTATGTATTTGCATCAAATCAAGGTGACTGCTTCGATATGCATATGTGCCCATTTAAGACAGCATAATCCTGCAACTTCAGATGAACGAAAGCCAACCTTGTTCTGTGACTGGGAGTCATTGATAACTTGACAGGTCGTGTCAAATTAGTAACGTTTGTTAATGCAATACAAATATTTATTAAAGGATCGTTACAACGTCCACATTGTGGCTTTTAAGTTGTAGTGTCAGTTGTACATTCAGCGCAGCACTACTTACTAAAATGGCAATTCACAATGCCATCACAAGCTTCTTAAACTAAAACCATTGCTTAAGAAATCAAAATATAGAAACGCGACAATAGTCGACAAAGACAATAAAACGAGAAAAGTGCAATACGGCGACAAAAGTCGACAATGAGTGACACTAAAAATATAGAGAAAAAAAAAACGCAGGTAATCACGGATGCCAACATATACAGTAAAGCCGCAATACAAGACAAGCCAACATTAAATAACGACAAATGTAAGAAATAAAATCTGTAAATCACTGTAAGCTTCACAATCCCTAGCACGCCTCCCTAATTATATGTGTTTGGCGTCCCTTAATATGTCCCTTAATATGTGTTTGGCGTCATAACAACGGTCTTTATTCATAAATATTGTATTAATATGCATTAAATTTGTGTCTGGCTATCCTGAACCAGGTATATCGAGTAATTTTCCAAGGCTTATTTTGCAAAGGGATCTTGATTTTAACGCCAACCTTCTCTAGACCTCTCATGGCACAAAATATTGCCCATTGACCTACGTGGATGAGCCATTTATCGCAGTCTCACGGTGCATTATGTTGGCGCGATACGATGCGCTTCTTAGCCCGCTTCATGGCACCTGTCGCCGTCTAGAAGAAATATGACCAGCGTTGTGGTCATTTGAGATTCGAACGGTCCCGGTACTTCCCTGTCTAAGCGCTCCGACATTACCGGACAGACGGACAGACGGACAGACGGACAGACGGACAGACGGACAGACGGACAGACGGACAGACGGACAGAAGGACAAGACGGAAGACGGAAGACGGACAGACGGACAGACGGACAGACGGACAGACGGACAGAACGGACAGCGGCAGAACGGAACAGACCGGAACGACGGACAGACGGACAGACGGACAGACGGACAGACGGAACAAGACGGACAGACGGACAGACGGCGAGACGTGACAGACGACAGACCGGACAGACGGACAAGACGGCAGACGGACAGACGGACAGACGGACAGACGACGACGGCCAGACGGACAGACGGACAGACGGACGACGGACAGACGGGAACGACGGACAGACGGACAGACGGACAGATCGGACAGACGGACAGACGGACAGACGGACCAGACGGACAGACGAAGCGACAAGACGGACAGACGGACAGACGGACAGACGGACAGACGGACAGACGGACAGCGGACAGACCGGACAGAGGACAGACCGGACAGACGGAACAGACGGACAGACGGACAGACGGACAGACGGCAAGACGGACAGACGGACAGACGGACAGACGGACAGACGGACGAGACGGACAGACGGACAGACGGACAGACGGAACAACGGACAGACGACAGACGGACAGACGGACAGACGGACAGACGGACAGACCGGACAGACGGAACAGCACGGAACAGAACGGACAGACGGACAGACGGACAGACGACAGACGGACACGGACGGACAGACGGACAGACGGACAGACGGACAGACGGACAGACGGACAGACGGACAGACGGACAGAAAAACAAATGGATAGGCTTAAGCGATAACAAACTAGTTGTACGGGCTAAGTGAATAGACTTCATAATTACGAAGTCTGGCGACCTTAATAACTCACACAAACGTAACACGTGTGAGTCATTCAAAAGGCACGTTACTATCTGAGTTTCTTCCCGGCCACATTGTAAGACTCGGCTTCACCGCAGAGAAACTCATATACTACGTACTACTAATACCTACCAACGTATATACGTACACATTTTTTTGCACGAGGATTGGTTTTCTGTCGTCGAAAGAGATATTCTCAGAGTATGTAAGAGGGTTATTATTGCATCCTTCATCGCTATCTCTAAAAAGCCATTGTCATGCATGGTTGAACACACAGGCCGGAACATTTGAGGTTAGTGGACGAGATGCAATTACGCCGTGCATTAAACAACTTTCACCAGCATCACTTCAGTTGTGCTGCCTCTGCACTTCAACGAGGAAAAATACTGTAGCTTATTCAGGGTAGTTCGCTTTAAGCATACGAATAATGGACGTTTAAAAAAAACGTTCTTGTTTGTTGCGGTCTAACGGTTGATTGGAGCTCACTTGAGCGTTTCTTAGTTGTTGACAGCAACAACATACAAACTATGTCAAAACTCCAAACGCAAGCTGACATCGAAATGCGTCGCTCTCGCCGTCAGACAAGCAATTTCACGGTTGCCTGACTTGAGCTCCTCATGATGTAGTCAATGAGCCAGCCCCGACAGCAATTAACATAATTCACGTAACAATAGTCAGAAAAGCTCATCACTCCAGAGAATAACCTAAGAAGGTTGAGGTTTGAAGATAGTCTCGGAGACGATTTCCAATTTGCTTACCTTCATTGAAAGCAACATACAGGGTATAGGATCCTTTTCAGTTGAGGGACTGCAGAACCCGCAACTTGTAACTCAGCCTTCTCAACTTAAAAGCAAACACTTGACATACAGCAGCAATAGCAAGGGCAAGATGGAAGAATACCATGCAAATTTAAAAGTAAAAATAATGAATTGACTGTATATCGAACAAAACTGCATTCATGATGGGGAAATCAGGTGAGAATAAACGTTGTATGCTCTGTATGCTAGGCTGGACGTGAGTTCAGCCCCCTCAAATGATTTCGAGAAAATGCCACCCTGACAACGGATGTAATCCATTTCCACCATACTCACCAGCCATTTGAGACAGCCGAGACCGCAACACTCACCAGCCATTTGAGACAGCCGAAACCGCAACACTCACCATCCATTTGAGACCGCTTCACTCACCATTCATTTGACATTTGAGACAGCCGAGACCGCAACACTCACCATCCATTTGAGGCAGCTGAGGCAGCCCATCTGAGCGCTGGCGTGGACGGGCGCCATGCCATCCTTTGCGGGAAGGGTGAGCGAGCCACCCTGTTCGTCCACCAGGTACCTCAGCACGTCCAGGTGGCCCTCCTGCGCCGCCAGGTACACCGGAGTCACGGCGTTCTCCATCTGACTGTTGGCGCTGGGGACAGACAGGGGACGGCGTGGTCAGTATAAGTGATGTCATTTCCCAAAATGTCCTGACCAATACCAATCCAGTACCGAACAGGAGGCAATTTGGTTGACAAAATACCGACCGATTTGGGTTGAAGCCAAAAATGTTATAAATTTGACCGATTTTGAAATCGTATGTGTTGGTAGTGTATGTTCTATGTATAGTATATAATGCATGCAATACTTATTTTTAGGGACATCACTTACTCTTGCGAGCAATACCTTCTATCTTAATATAATAATGATGTGTTCGTATTCTTCAATTTATTGAAGTTTGAGCAAATTAAGCATCAATTTGCTGGATATAAATCAGAATGCGTAAGAAATGTGACGAAAAAGTGAATTGTTTAGGATTAGGCTGACTGAAAAATGTCCAAAAATGTGTAGGCCTGACCGACCGATTGCCGCTAATTAATATCTACGTCGCTGGTGGAATACAGTCGGTCGAACAGAAATCAGAGTGGTATACTGTGCCGGAAAGCATTCAGCATTGCGGCACAGTATACCTACATATTATCAACTGACAACAATGCATACATTACGGACTTCTTGAGACTGGAAAACAGCTGTAGGTACGTGTACCCTGTTGTGATATTTTAGTGATGAGGAACCAACAGGTAGTTCTACAAACGAACGGCGCCTGGTTTAAGCGCATGTGCGTTTGTGCGCCAATCGCAAACATGTATGCACGACGTATGATGGTATGTAATGAAAATGTGAGAAAAATCCGGTATTCAATGAGGACTCGCTCCGCGCTTCGCGCTCGCTCGTAATAATACGCTGGTCTGCTGGGTGACTATGGACAAAATCTCGCACGACACTTTTATATAACTATGCCAACAAAGCGTTCGCAGAAGGACTCAAACAGAACCTTTACATAATGTTGTGTTTGTAAGGCTTAACCACACACTGTCCTGACAGCAGCTGCCATCTCTCCAATGCTTTGTGAAGCTTAATAGCATAACCTGCAGGGGGAAACTGACTTAATCTTCTCACTTACCTACTAATAGCAAACGGAAAATTGCGAAATCGGCCGTCAGCTGGACAGTGAAGAGTACGTCGGCTAATAGTAGTAATTGGTCCTGGCAAAGTGATGTGGAAACTTTACCAGTCAACTAGAAGTAGCTTGGATTGTTTAGGAGGACATTCATTCGTATTTCGTATCATAGGACATTCATTCGTATTTCGTATCATAGGACATTCATTCGTATCATAGGACATTCACCTATTGCAAGAATTTACTCAGGCGAGAGCTAAACCGATAGTTTTTCAGATAAGTAGGTATTACAGAAAAGTACAATCAGGCATGTCTCGGCAATATGCGATACTTGTACAAGCATTCGGATGGCTTTAATAATTACGTTAAAAAGACTCAGGAACTGCGGCTGAATCGGGGAGTGAGGGTGGGGGAGGTGCTGAGTCTGGCGCTGGAGGCCTGGAGCTGAGCTGTTGGTATCACACAGCTCCACCGTGACTGATCCATGCTCTGATGACAGCCGATACCGTCATCACACAGCTCCACCGTGACTGATCCATGCTCTGATGACAGCGGATACCGTCATCTCACAGCTCCACCGTGACTGATCCATGCTCCTTATTTTTCTTTTTATTTTCTTTTTATGATGACGCCGATCCGTCATCACACAGCCCTCCACCGTTTGACTGATCCATGCTCTGATGACAGCGATACCGTCATCACACAGCTCCACGTGACTTTGAAAATTTCCCCCAATTTGCTCTTGGATGACAGCGGATACCGTCATCACACAGCTCCACCGTGGATTGGATCCATGCTCTAGATGACAGGCGGATACCGTTCATCTCCACAGCTCCACGTGCTGATCCAGGTGTCTGATGACAGCGGATTACCGTCATCTCACCAAAGCTCCACCGTGACTGAATCCCACGATGCTCTGATGACAGCGGATTACCGTCATCTCACAGCCTCCACCGTGACTGATTCATGCTCTGGATGACAGCGGTACCGTCATCTCACAAGCTCCACCGTGACTGATCCATGCTCTGATGACAGCGGATACCGTCATCTCACAGCTCCACCGTGACTGATCCATGCTCTGATGACAGCGGATACCGTCATCTCACAGCTCCACCGTGACTGATCCTATGCCTCTAAATGACAGCGGATACCGTATCCACAAGCTCCAGCCGGTGACTATCCATGCTCTGATTGACAGCGGATACGTTCATCTCACAGCTCCACCGTGACTTGACCATGCTCTAATGACAGCGGAATACCGTCCATCTCACAGCTCCACCGTGGACTGATCCATGCTCTAATGACAGCGGATACTGTCATCACACAGCTCCCCGTGACTGACTCCATGCTCTAATGACAGCGGATACCGTCACACACAGCTCCACCGTGACTGAATCCATGCTCTGATGACAGCGGATACCGTTCATCACCACAGCTCCACCGTGACTGATCCATGCTCGGATGACAGCCGGATTACCGTATCTCACAGCTCCACGTGACTGATCCATTGCTCTAATGGACAGCGGATACCTCATCTACAGCTCCACCGTTGACTGATCCCTATGCTTAATGACAGCGGATACCGTTCATCACACAGCTCCACCGTGGACTGATTCCATGCTCTTATGACAGCGGATACCGTCATCACAAGCTCCACCAGTGACTGATCCATGCATCTAATGACAGCGGATACCGTCATCTCACAGCTTCCACCGTGACTGATCCATGCTCTAATGACAGCGGATTACCGTCATCACACGCTCCACGTGACAGTGATCCATTGCTCTAAATTGACAGCGCGATTACCGTTCATCACACAGCTCCACCGTGACTGATTCCATTGCTCTGCATGACAGCGATACCGTCATCACACAGCTTCCACCCGTGACTGATCCCATGCTTGATGACAGCGGATACCACGTCATCATCACAGCTCCCACCGTACGATCCATGCTCTTGATGACAGCGGATTACCGTCATCTTCACAGCCTCCACCGTGGCTGATTCATGCTTCTGATGACAAGCGGATACCGTCATCACACAGCTCCACCGTGACTGATTCATGCTCTGATGACAGCGGATACCGTCATCACACAGCTCCACCGTGACTGATTCATGCGTGCTGATGAAGCGGAATACCGTCATCTCACAGCTCCACCGTGACTGATCCATGCTCTAATGACAGCGAACCGTCATCACACAGCTCCACCGTGACTGATCCATGCTTGATGACAGCGGATACCGTTCATCTCACAGCTCCACCGTGACTGATTCAATGCTCTGATGACAGCGATACCCGTCATCACACACTCACCGTGACTGATTCATGCTTCTGATGACAGCGGATACGTCATCACACAGCTCCCACCGTGACTGTTCATGCTCTGATGACAGAAAGGATACCGTCATTCACACAGCTCCCCGTGACTGATTTCATGCTTGATGACAGCGATACAAAGCGTCACACACAGCTCCACCGTGACTGATCCATGCTCTAATGACAGCCGATTACGTCATCAACAGCCCACCGTGACTGATCCATGCTCTAATGACAGCGGATACCCGTCATCTCACAGCTCCACCGTGACTGATCCTATCTCTTAATGGACAGCTCCACCGTGACTGATCCATGCTCTAATGACAGCGGATATCGCGATCTCACAGCTCCACCGTGACTGATCCATGCTCTAGATGACAGCTCCACCGTGAAACTGATTCATGCTCTAATGACAGCCGATACCGTCATTATCAGCCTCAGGAAGTTCGCGAGTCGCGGCGACAGCTCGGGCTGATGGTTATGTTAGAGAAGCCCTGGTGCACGTGCTGGTTAGGAGAAGCCTGATGGACGCTGGCTGGTTAGAGAAGCTGATGGACGCTGGCTGGTTAGAGAAGCCTGGTGGACGCTGGCTGGTTAGGGAGAAGGGCGCTGGTGGACGTGGTGGTTACGAGAAGCCTGTGGACGCTGGGCTGGGTAGAGCATGCCTGTATGACGCTGGCTGCGTTTAAGAGCCTGATGGACGCTGGCTGGTTAGAGAAGGCCTGATGACGTTGGGTGGTACGAGAAGGCCTGGATGGACGCTGGCTGGTTTTTTTTTACTTTAGAGAAGCCGGTGACGCTGGCTGGTTAGAGAAGCCTAGCATGGACGCTGGATGAACGTGTTAGAAAGCCTGGTGGACGCTGGCCTGGGTTAGAGAAGCCTGGATGGACGCTGGTGCGTTTAGAGAAGCCTGGTGGACGCTGGCTGGTTAGAGATGCCTGATGGACGCTGGCTGAGTTAGAGAAGCCTGGTGGACGCTGGGCTGGTTAGAGAAGCCTGTGGACGCTGGACTGGTTTAGAAGAAGCCTGGTGGACGCTGGCCTGGTTAGAGAAGCCTATGGACGCTGCTGGTTTTTTAAGAGCCTGTGGACGCTGGCTGGTTAGAGATGCCTGATTGGACGCTGGCTGGTTTAGAGAAGCCTGATGGAGAGCTGGCTGGTTAGATGAAGCCTGATGGACGCTGGCTGGTAGAGAAGGCTGGTGGACGCTGGTGAGTTAGAGAAGCCGGCATGGACGCTGGCTTGGTTAGGATAAGGCCTGATGGACGCTGGCTGGTTAGAGAAGCCTGGTGGACGCTGGCTGGTTAGAGAAGCCTGATGGACGCTGGCTTGTTCGAGTAGCTTGCTGTGCGTAACGTGATCAGCTGTGCATTATGAAGTAGAGCTAAATGTTTTTCCTAGTGACGCGTAAAAACAATACGGCAAACCTAGGATGCCTGGACACATACCTCTTATCTACTCCTAAGCTGAACGATTTTTATCAATTTAGTTCGAGTGTTTTGATACGAATATTTTTTTAGATCAGGACCCACGCCAGCTCAAGCTAAGCTTGTTGCGCGGGTTCAGATTCCACCATACGATCGCCTGATTCCAGTCACCGGCAGAATTTAGAGACGTAAGTTTAACGACCCCTAACGATTGAGAACGGTCCGCCCGGCTCGCCAGCTTCATCTGACCCTGAGCACGGCCGCTGCTACCAGCCGCAGGTCATACCCGCCAGGAGCAAACAGCGAGCGCCGAAGGGTCTCGAACCCACCTTGCCAGAGTGAGTCAGATCGTAAGCCCAGCGGTCTACCGAATGAGCTTCACGGGAGTTAATGCCCACGTTAACTGTTAACTGCTTCCTGTTATAGTAAAAGCAAACAGCTGATGCGTTTACCAATCATCACAACAAATGAGCGCAGATAAGTACACATTTGATAGCTCTGTTGTCGTGCCGTGTATGGCGAGATTTCTCCCCTGGCGGCGCCGACTGGGGTTTCCAAACTCAGTCAGCTGTGACACGACAACACGCCGTCACGCTCGTGGCAGTTTGGAGGCCACTGCATCGGGTCCCGGGTCCCGGGTCATTCCAGGATCAGCACAGGTCAGTGCGGGTCAGTCAGGGTCAGATGTAGGTCAGTTCAGGGTCAGTTTGGATGGCCACCACACCGGGTTCCCAGGGTCACGGGTCAGTCCAGGGTCAGCACAAGTCAGTGTGGGTCAGGTTGGGTAAGTCCGGGTCAACCCGAGTCAGTCCGGTTCAGCTTGGCTCAGGGCGAGGCAGTACTGGGTCACTACGTGGTCAGCGCAGGTCGAGTTCGCGGCCAGCGCAGGTGAGGTCACGGTCAGCGCAGGTAAGTTCGCGGTCAGCGCAGGTAAGTTCGCGGTCAGTTCGAGTTAGCCCAGGGTTAGCTCGGGGTAATCCAGGGTCATTAGGAGTCAGCAGGGGTCAGCAAAGGTTACTCCTGACCTGATCGCCCCCCAACTCACCCACCTAAAATGTTAGTTTGTTAGCTCGTCACAAAAAAGAATAAGACTATGTTCAACGGCTCCGAATATTAATTTTGTGTATGCATTTATATACAATATACATGCACGTATATAACATATACATTTTCAGCAGTGCCGATTCATACCGAGCAAAAACGTTGCATATCGATGATAGCATAACGCAATATATCGGCCCTTTCCTTAGCTCTACACGTAAGAAGGTAATCTTGGTGCATACATCGACAACCACAGTAGTGATGCATCATGATTACTCCGAGATCATCCGAATTCCATTGCTATTTTTTTCGAGTACGAGCACCGCAGACGCCACAGAAGACTGCAGAAGCTTGCACTTTGTGATGTAAAGATGTGCCTTGCAATGTGTAATTTATTTTAAATATTTGTGTTTGAAATCAACATTGCCGGCTTACCACAGCCGGCCTTCAAGCTCACCACAGCTCAATTCATCATAATGTCTGGATAATACTGTCAGATTGAGACGCCTTTCATTTTACACAACTGGACTGAACACAGCGGGCTTCAGAAGTGTTGGCGAGGGTAAATCGTCAACAGAGGTGACGTACGAAGTACCTACAAACGATACGATTCGTGGACTTTGGGAAATATTCTTGGAGACTACCACACACCAACGGGACATACAAACCAAGCTCCAGAAAATACGCTAAATGTGATGGCCAATAGCTGATGACAATACATGATTACAATGTGAGAGAGCTACCGTAAACGTGGTCGCAGGCAGTAGCCACACATACGGCATAGAATGGGCATGGGAGAAGCAGGAGAAGCAATTTTTGCACTTTGCTGTCCCCTGGCTCCCGGCTGGGTGTGTTCCCACTGCGGCAGGATGGCAGGGAGTGATCGTTGTTCGTCTTCACTGATTCCGGGACGGACGAGTGTGTCCCAGTCTCGTCGCAGAGGAAGTGTCAGTGGCCGGTCAGGTTTGGTCAGCGGCCGGTCACAGTTGGTCAGCGGCCGGTCAGAGTCGGTCAATAGCCGTTCAGAGTTGGTCAGTAGCCGGTCAGAGTCGGTCAGTGGCCGGCCAGAGTTGGTCAGCGGCCGGTCAGAGTTGGTCAGTGGCCGGTCAGAGTTGGTCAGTGGCCGGTCAGAGTTGGTCAGTGGCCGTTCAGAGTTGGTCAGTGGCTGGTCAGAGTTGGTCAGTAGTCGGTCAGAGTTGGTCAGTGGCCAGTTAGCGGCCGGTCAGAGTCGGTCAGCAGCCGGTCAGAGTTGGTCAGTAGCCGCGCTCTGCCTCCACCACTGCAGTGGCCACTGACCGGCGGTCCCACAGCGGTCAGCGCAGCGAGACGAGGCCTCCTCTCATCTCCCACCATCGCTTCACCTCAGCTCCCACTGCCCGCCGCCATCGGCCCAGATCGACGCGGCGACTGTGGCACGGCGGCGGCGAAATCTGACGCGGACAGACGGCGGGCGGCGGCCACGGTGGTGGCGGCGGCGGCGGCGCAGAAAATGGGCGGCACGGCGCGGCCGGCTGTTCTCGGCACAGTTATATCGGCGCAGCAGCAGCGGCACGCTGTTTCCGACAGGCCGTCTGCGAACGGCGCACTAACACAGCTAACCAGAGGACCGGGAGCGGCAGCTGACCAGAGGCCGGGAGCGGCAGCTGACCAGAGGCCGGGAGCGGCAGCTGACCAGAGGACGGGAGCGGCAGCTAACCAGAGGCCGGGATCGGCAGCTAACCAGAGGACGGAAGCGGCAGATAACCAGAGGACGGGGCCAACCAGAGGCCGGGAGCGGCAGCTAACCAGAGGCCACTAACCAGAGACCGGGAGCGGCAGCTGACCAGAGAACGGGAGCGGCAGCTAACCAGAGGCCGGGAGCGGCAGCTAACCAGAGGGCCGGGAGCGGCAGCTAACCAGAGGCCGGGAGCGGCAGCTAACCAGAGACCGGGAGAGACAGCTGACCAGAGGCTGAGAGCGGCGGCTGACCAGAGGACGGGAGCGGCGGCCGCGCCATCCGCGCCAGTTCCCAGCCAATACAGCCGGGCGGGGGTAATTGGTTCTCTCCACGAACGGTGGAAGAGAAGTGGCTCAGTTAGCTGATCGCTGGTGATAAGAGCGCGACGCAGAGAGAGAGAGGCTGTTCTCTCACATCAGTTGTCACTGGTTCTGATCCATGGTCTCCGAGGTGTGAGGTAGAGTCAGTGTAGCTGAATAAATGGGGACAAGGGCCGATGGACATAAAACGGTCATCATTTACAGCAAATGGAAGAACGGACACTTACATGAGACCGCAAGTAATAGGCGTGACGCACAATAAGGTGTTTTTGACAGTCACTCATGAAAATATTCACGGTTGTTGGAAGTAGATAGCAGTGACCGGTTTTAAAATTAACCGCAGCGCGCCTATTCATCATAATAACGGCACGCAATATGCCATTGCCCAGTGCCCACCCTCCACTCAGATGAGTGATTCATAACAAGTAGCAGCTTAAATGGCTCAATCTCGGACCAAGTCCGGTAGTCAACCCGCCAACAATTAACTTGGGCATTGATCGGGCACAATGGGATTAAACCATTGTGCCCGATCAGTGCCCAAGTTAATTGTTGGCTGGGGAGGGCAGTCAGATCAGCCAGGCCAGGTCAGGTCAGGTCAGGTCAGGTCAGGTCAGGCCAGGCCAGGCCAGGCCAGGCCAGGTCAGGTCAGGTCAGGTCAGGTCAGGTCAGGTCAGGTCAGGCCAGGCCAGGCCAGATCGGGACAGAGGGCCGTGGTGGGTGTTCTGCGGTGGCGGTGGCGGTGTCTGCTGCAGGGCAGAGCAGCCCGTCCTGCTGCACTGTGTGGAGTCTGGGTGTGTCGGCTGTACCGTTCTGTTCGCCGGTCGGCCGCCGCGTCAGCTGGACTCCGTTGGCGGCCATCTGCGGCGCGGTGGTGGCGGCCGTGTGGCGCGCTGCCGGCCCTGTCCAGCAGAGCGTGACAAGCCGACCGCGGTGACGCCAGCCAGCCCGGATGCTGTGACTGCCCCCCAACGGCCCCGCCCGCGCCGGCCGCACCGCACAGGGCCGCCCCCGCCCGCGCCGCCCCGGGCCGCCCCTGCCCCGATTATCGCCCGGTTAGCACCGCCACCGCCGCGCTGGGTAGGCTGCAGCTCGACACGCTGAGCGGGTCGCGAGCTGCCGCAGCTCGACACAACGGGACAGCTGAGAGCTGCTGCAGCTCAATCGAGCTCAGCGGCACGGCGCAGCGGAAAACCAGAGCCGAGCTGATCACAGTGAACATCAGGCCAGGTGAAGGACATAGCAGGGTCGTCGGCTGAAAAAATCGATACTGTATGCTTTCATAATGAGAGGCTCTACTATTGAATTGCACATGCCTCCTGCACATCGTAAGGGTGACTGTCATGAACTGGCTGAAAAGCCGCGAAGCGCAAAGACAATGGTTGCCAAGGTTCGCGGCTGTACATTGTACAACGACCGGGCAATGCCAAAACAGCTTCCCAGTCATTCTGCCTCTGCTCTGAACCAAAAGCCGACTCCGGCTACAGCTTGCCTTTCCCTTCCCGTGACCCTACATCACTGTTGAAGTGACAGCGCAGGTGACCAGCTAGCCAGCCAGGGTGACAGCGCTCGGTCAGATCCATTGTCCGCCGACCGAACCGTACCACCTATGTGTCATGCCAATTAGTGTGTGGCCTTCACGGGGTGGGCGTAGCCAGCTGGCTGCATTGTATAGGACTATCATCAGGTCGATCGGTAATGTTTTAGCATGATTATGCGATTTGTGAGGGGAGATAGCCGGTTGATGCAGGGGGACTGAGAAAGAGGGACAAGCAGAGAGACGGGGTTTAAGGCTGTGTTCTGACCCGTCAATTACCGCGGGGATTCCGGGGAATTGGCAGAGAAGTGCTTTCTACCGATTCCCGCAGAAAAGAGTTAACAGGAATACCAATGTATGGGTACATTGCCGAACTGCAGTAGAGGAAAATGCCCGCTGGGGATTCCAGGGACTCCCGCCGGGAAAGTGACGGTCAGAACACAGCCTAAATACCTCCCCTTCCCGTGGAGAGAGGAGACGAGAGAGGTGAGAATAATGCATGGAAGAGACATCCTGTCACGGTTGGTGCGGACAGAATGAAGCGTCACCCATGATTCAGCAGAAGAAATCTGATATTCCACTTGGGACGTCTCCCATGTCATCCAGGCTCAACAGTGATCAGCTTTCAACCTTATAATGGAAAATTTCCGGGATAAGTATGACAGGAACAAAATATGTTGCCACAGCCCATTCGCCTATATCTCCGATTCGTAGGCTCAGATGTCGGATTTCACTGCCGATGGCAGGCATCGACATACGGCCACCGAAATGGCAGCCTCCAGCTTACAAGGCCGATCTGCTCTGAGATTTCAACTATGACCGCCTTGCACGGCCTGCGGTACGGTTGACTAGCTTTACGACACAGCGGCAGTCCCGACCTCACAGCAGATCCATCTGTCACTCGCTGCCAGCATCAGCCGGAAAATCAGCAGGGCATCAGCTGATGGTGATTGGTGACCAGCTGGCCGGTGAAACTGACTGGCTGGGTCAGCAGTGGGTCAGCCGACAGCGCATCGTATGTACACGTTACACACAGCCGACATACAGCTGGGTCAGCCCACACACAGCTGGATCATGAAGCGAGCGCCACCTCTCGCCTCTGTTCGGATCTTACCTGGCTATCTGCGTCTGTCCCGCTCCGTCCGGCTTGGTGCCCGGCCAGCTGCCGTCCGGCTCCAGCGCGGCCTCCAGCTCGGCCATGGTTGGTACCGGATCGCTGCTCAGTTCTGCAGTCGACATATCCAGCGTCTGGTCCAGGGTGGAGCCCTCGCCACACTCACTGTCCTCCGCATAGCTGTCCGGCGCTCTGCCGTCCTCACCGCCGTCCTCACCGCCGTCCTCGTCTGCGCCTCTCCTGTCCTCAGCAGCGTCCCGCTCTCCACTGTCCTCGGTATCGCCCAGCTCTAGGCTCTCAGCGCCGGCATCCACTCGATACTCTCTTCCGTCCGTTCGGTCGGCGGTGCTGGGTGTGGCGCTGTACTCGCGGCGGTCGGCTGGCTCCTCGTCACCGTCCGAGTTGGCGCCGCTCGGCACCAGGTCCACCAGCGTGGCGTGCGGCGACTGCACGCGCACCTCGTCCACGGCCACGCAGGAGGAGGCGGGCCGGAGCGCGCCCGACAGCCGCGCCTGCGTCTCCAGTGCCGAGCGGGCCGGCAGGCTGTTCCTCCGCTTGAACCCGCCGGAGCTGGAGCCCGAGACTGACACCCGGATGGTGAGGGTGTCTAGTGAGGCGCGCGCCTGCAGCCGCGGGGAGGAGGTCGCCAGCGGTGAGGCGGCGGCCGGCGGTGGCTCCTCCACCGTCAGCAGCTCGCCGCTGCGGTGCACCAGCGCCGGTAGCGACAGCCAGGCGGCGCCGCGGCCAGCGCGCGCCGCCGGCTCCTCCTCATCGCTCTCGGAGGAGGCCTCGCCGCCGCTCGGAATCGTCTCGTAGATGTTGTCGGCTCCGCGCGGCTCGGGCTCGGCGGGAAGCTGGCGGCCGACCATTCGGCTGCGACGTGGCGGCCTCCTCCGCTGCGGCAGCACAGGCCGCTCGTCGTCGGTGGAGGCGGGCGCCGGCGGCGGCGGCGGCCGGTGCCGCGAGCTGCGCCGCGCCGATCGCGACGCTCGCAGCTCTGTCCTGTGCCGCGGCCGCTCCGACTGCCGATGATCCAGATGGATGGTGGGCAGCGAGTCCAGCGACTGGGAGAGGGTCGGCGGCGGGGCTCGGAAACTGTGCGTCCGCGACCGGCCCGGCGCCGGCAGCACGTGGTTTAGCGGCACCTCGAACGTCTGCTCGAAGCCGAACTGGCTGACGCCGATCAGCCGGGCGCGCCGCGCGGGTACCGAGGGTCGCAGCGCGGCGTGACGGTCCAGCCGGCGGCTCGGCTTGCCATGCTGCTTGCCGCTGTGTGAGTTGCCCATGGCTCGGAGTCGCGCACTGCTCGTCACTCGGTCATCTCTCGCGGACAGCGGAAGCTGGGAGGAGCGGGTGGCGGCGGCCGCTGCCGGTCTGCGACTGGACCGCTCTCCAACGGTCCGGCGCGGCGCCGCGCCATCTGGCGCCGCCGAGCGCCAGCGGCGCGCCGGTCAGCTCGGCGGCACCGCCAGCCAGCCAGCTCGGCGGGACCGCTGCCTCTGCCGCCGCCACTGCTGGCATTACGACCGACAGCAGTCTGAACTCAGCACTGATTACCAGCAGACCGAGGTACACAGCCATCGACAGGCTTCATTTGGCAGACATTACAAGCCATTGTCCAAAGCAACAACCGTGTCCCCCCATCGCACGATGTTTCATTTCAGTGGGTCTGACAAACGATCACATAAGCACAGTTCGCTCTGGATTTTCGTTTACGGTCCCGGGTCTTCTACACGGTACCATCCAATCATTTGAGTTAACACATTTTCATCGGGAGCTCTGGAAACCTTTCGCGTATATCTGAGTTTCACGCACAATGAGCGTGGCTCTTGGTTGGCTATATTGGTGCGTGTGCGGCTCTATACGGCTGTGGGTAGCTCGGCCTGCGCTCATCAGTGCAGGTTGGCATGGCAACGGGCCCGGCTGGCACCCATTGTGTCGACTCCCACTGATCAGTGGCAGTTTGGGGACGGAACGGCGTCCGGTGGCCGTCAAACGGGACCGGCCACATCCACCCCGTCACCCCTCCCTACCGGAGCCGACAGGGTAGGTCGCACCCACCCCGTCACCCCTCCCCACCGGAGCCGACAGGGTAGGTCGCACCCACCCCGTCACCCCTCCCCATCGACCACGGCAGCACTCATCAGCAAATAGCGCGATATTCCGCAGCGGACGCAGGCCGGGCTGCTCCTGTCCTCTGCAAAAGTCGCCAGTTATCATTAACGCATCTGACACACCTGACCGACAGACCTGACACATCTGACACAGCCGACATGCAGTCACCTGCATCTCTCAGCTCTCAGCTGAGCTCGGAGCCGCCGGTACGGGTCCCCGGTGTACTGGTAGCCGCCGGTACCCGCCGCCGGTACCGATCCCCGGTGTACCGGTAGCCGCCGGTACCCGCCGCCGGTACCGGTCCCCGGTGTACTGGTAGCCGCCGGTGCCAGTCCCCAGTGTATACAACACCAGCTCGGCCCAGACGGGCGCGGCGCCGCGGCGTGGGACGTTCGTGACAATTGATCGTCTGGCGGTGCGGTCCGCTCGGCTGCCTCCCGAGTGTCGACTGGTCGGACGCTTCGATGACTCGGGCGTGTTATGTGTTAGGTCGGGCCGGCGCAGCAGCAGCTCAGCCGTGTAATGTCGTGTTGTATCGTGAGCGTGGGTGACTGGTGAGTGGTGCAGTCACAGCGCCACCAGCAGCGGCGGCTGGGAGACGCTGCCGACTGGGCCGCTGTTGATTCTGACGCGGGGGAAACTCTGGCGAACGGCCCCGGGGCGGGGAATACAGAGGCTATCAGACAGAGAACAGCCGGCAGCGGGGGCTGGGAATGAAATCAAGGTGCCCTCTGGATCGAGCTGCCCTCTGCGCCTCTCTCTATCGATTGACCGGCGGGTTACCGAGCCTTGCTGACCTGTCTCCTGTAGTTCCGTCTCACAGCCGTCTGGGCCAGTGACGGCGCGGCTGCATCACGGAGCAGCGATCAGAATCGTGTCGTCACGGCACCGTCACTGCGGCTGGGTCCCAGATCTGTTGACCGGCCTGGCTGAACCTGCAGCAGCTCTGCCTCCCCCGCCGCCACCCCGGATCCCGGAGAAACGGCGTGGCGGCCGCTGCGTACTGCAGTTTCTCCCGAGCTGGCGGGCTGGCGGGCTGCAGGCATGACTGAGTCGCCGCGGCAAACAGCCCGTTGAGAGCTGAGCCAGCGCCCGCCCGCTGCTGGCGCGGACGGCTTTCACGCTGCATTCAGAGGTGGAAAGCGCCGCCGTTTGCGATGAGTTGCTGGGTCTGGAGGGCACGGCTGGCAGATTTTACCCACGACGGTGCCGAGCATGACATGGTCGGAGATGAGGGGAGGTGGCCGACATAGCGATCAGCACGGCCTTGCTCTGTTCGGCTTTAAATATAAATAGTCTGAACAATTATGTTTGTTGAACTTAATGAGTCATATATAAAGTATTACGACAAACTGGGTATCATTTATATTATTTCCTAGAAAT
Organism: Semibalanus balanoides; assembly: GCA_014673585.1. Classification (NCBI taxonomy): domain Eukaryota; kingdom Metazoa; phylum Arthropoda; class Thecostraca; order Balanomorpha; family Balanidae; genus Semibalanus; species Semibalanus balanoides. Next base: position 193,117 of record VOPJ01012275.1, read on the forward strand.
AAAAAAATAATTAACAAAGGTTGTCATTCAGATACACCATGCATCAATACAAATAAGGACTTCGGGGTGAATCGTATTCCATCTGTATTTGTCATTACTTATTTTGAGCACGACATATGTTCTGCGGCTTAAAAAGGATATCACCAGCCTCCTGCCACAGAGCTCACAGTTAAAAGTTCTGCTTTGAAATGTCACAATAGCCTGAAGCAGCGATTCTTTGGCGACATCACTCTCACACGCAGCGACACATAACGTCCAGCATAGAATTACGCAACTCGTTACGCTCCTGGTGCAATTTCACCAGCTTTCGCTGTCCCCCTGCGACAGGGCGACATTTGGTGAGCCGGCACCGAGTTCTGAGCGCGCCAGGTGCGCTGCACGCGTGCCAAGTGACACGGAACGAACGAGAATTGTGAATGTGGGGAGTAGAGCGGTGGGACGGGACGGGACACAGGGGGTGGGAAGGGAAGGACGGGTATCGGAGGAGAGGATCGAGTGAGTGGATCACGCGACGAGTTGGGACGGAGTAAGTTATAGTGAGAGCGGTGCACAAATGGTGAGAAGGAGACAGGAGTGCCGACGAGGCGATAGTGACATCGATGGGACAGGAGAAGGTGACGTGTGACTGGACAATGTATCGCCATGCTGGCCGACTAGCTTCCTCAGCTCCAGCACGGTTCTTAGAGCACGGGCAGTTGAACTCGCAGTGCTCAGGCGACAGTGCAGATGACGTCACCACTGCCTCTAACGCTCCACTTGTATCTCGGGTGGTGTGACGTGATGCGGGTAAATGGTGTCGGCACACACCGGCACCGCGTAACGATGTCAGTCGGCTCATCACCTCGACCCAGGTCGCTTCTGTCTGAACTTCCCGAGTCATGTCTCTGTCTGAACTCCCGAGTCATGTCTCTGTCTGAACTCCCGAGTCATGTCTCTGTCGACTCCCGAGTCATGTCTCTGTCGTCTCACGAGTCATGTCTCTGTCGACCCCCGAGTCATGTCTCTGTGACTCCCGAGTCCATAGTCTCGTCAACTCCACGAGTTCGTGTCGGTCTTGTCGAGATCCTAGAAGTCTGTCCTGTTAGTCTTGAATCATGGTCTCTGTCGACTGCCTCGAGTCATGTCTCATTGTGTGGACTGATTCATGTTTCTCGCTTATGCTCAGCGAGTCAATGGTCTCTGTCGCTCCCTGGAAAATATAAAAAGGGGTTCAATGTGATCCTGGTTTTCCCGCCGCTCCCCCTCCCCGACTCGAGTGCGCATGTCTGTCGACTCACGAGTCATGTTCTCCCTGTCGACCCCGAGTCCATGTATTCTCTCTGTCGATCCCGTAGTCATGTCTCTGTCGTACTCCCGGAGTCATGTCTCTGACGACTCCCGAGTCAATGTCTCTATCGACTCCGGAAGTCTATGTCCTGTCGACCCCTTGTAGGACAGTGATACGGCTAGTCTCGCGACATCCACGAATATTTCCTGTCGACTCCCGAGTCATGTTCTGTCAGACTCCACGATCGTGCATGGTCTCTGTCGACCCCCGAGTCATGTCTTTCTGTCCGTCTTCACGTCATGTCTCTGCGACATCTCGATCTTGATCTCTTGTCGCACTTCACGAGCTACAGTCTCTGCTCGGTCTTCACGGTGATGGTTGTGAACACCTCGACACCTTTCGAGTGATTGCAACCGGCTTGCAATAAAAATAACCGAAATTCGTGCTTTATACAGAATGGTGGAGCAGCAGAACGCAGTCACCCACGGTGTCCACCAGTCCGCGTCATAATAGTGTAGGTAATCTTATGCAGAGCTGGTCAGCGTGAAGCCAAAATGATTTGGTTGGATAGAGCGAAGACGATACCTTCAGCGTTCCCACTGTCCGCGCAGGTAACTCTAACCGCAGATGGTGTAACGGAAGTGTCAATGAATCGTTCATCCAATATGATGAGTATTTACGATATGAGCTTTCGTCACTTATGGCATTAGGGCGGCATGTGACCTTACTAATCGGCCCTGCCCTCTCACCACAAAATCATATCTCGAATCACACATAGAGTTCATTGCGGGCACGCAAGTACAGTGGTTGATGCCGCTTGCAATCTAGAGTTTCTTCTGGAATTCCGAGCCAAGGATACTGAACCAACGAGACCTAATATGCCATATACAGAGCCCTAGTCCAGACCCCACACTGCGCAAATACAGTCGGACCGGCGACCCGGTCTGCCCTGGAGGACTCTGTGAGCGCTTAACGGAACGCGATGCCTCGAGCAGCGTGCTGGGTCGACGGGACTAGATCCGGACCACACCAGGGTGCTTGGGTCTGCCCGACCACACCAAGGGGTGACTGGGTCGGAGCCCGACCAACACCAGGGTGCCTGGGTCCGAAACGCCCGAACCTAAACAAACGCAAGTGGTGCTGGGTCGGCCCGACCAGCACCAGGGTTGGCTGGGTCGGCCCGACC
>VOPJ01012275.1:195581-269089 GCA_014673585.1 Semibalanus balanoides
CATTACCCATAATGCTCTTTTACGTCATCGTATGACGTCATACATACCTACGTCATAGATTTTAGCAGAGGGCGGGACAACCTAGCAACGGGCGGGGCAACATGTTTTATCATACGTCTCAGTATGTTTTTTGCATTAGCGCGAGCGTGTGGTAAAAGGTTTTCAGCTCTCAGAAAATCAATGTTAAGTCAATTGGTCAAAGCTTTCGGCCCGCCGGGCATTTACATTTTACCAAGCCTTACTTACTTAATTTTAATAACGGAGGTAGACATATGATAAAATAAATACCACATTTAGGCCGATATAATTTCTTTAGGACCTCGGTAGTTGTAGGATTTTTCACCCTCGACCTTCGGTCTCGGGCGGAAAATCCAACAACGACTTCGGTCCTAAAGAAATTATTGTATCGGCCCCGTGTGGTATTTATTATTACCATATGCCGAGCAATGTAAAAAGCCATTTAGCGCGTGGAGTGTGGTATTTTCTCGCATTATGCACTGGAGCATACCGCACTGCGACATATAGCGAAAAGACCTACTAAAACTCTGCTGTGTATGTAGATATTTGTGATCTCGCGTTTTTTCAAATTACTGCCACTCGCTTCGCTCGTGCAGTAATTAAAAAAAACGCCTCGATCACAAACATCTACATACCAGCATCGTTCAGTAATGCTTAATACTTGCTTAATACCACACCTCTTGAATTTGTTAACACTTTTTCTCTCATACTCCAAAAGTGTGGTATAATGCACGTGATATTTTAATGACTGGCTTTCCCCATTTAGACGTGCAATGCTGCATGTATTGGGAAAATCTGTCGCTGAATGTTTATGTTAATATTTCGCTGTCTTCACACACGATTCCAAATGCTTCCAAATACATAACAAAAGAAAGTCAGCAGAATAAAGGGCACGCCGGGGATATGACATTCTTACATTGTTCTTCAAAGCTAAATCACAGAGGTATACAATTTTTGTCGTCCCAAAGCATTCTGCCCCGCATCATTTTGAGCGATGACAGAATTATTTTGCAAGTAATCTACATAATAAAGGGCAAATGGATTTTCGTTTGACCGTTATGGAATCGAAAACCCTTGGTTATGGATACAAAAAACCCATACCATTTCGAATCAGCATAATTACAGGGAGGTTTCTGATTAAAAAATACCATTATATATTGTCATTATATACAAAAAATACAATCTACAAAAATATTACAAAAATCGGGCTTCTCCTAGGTACTAAACTACCTTAGTTAAACTGGAAACGTTACTTTAAATCTGCTTTCAAGTTGGTGTTATGGCACATTAGTTGCTCGAGCGAACCTGCTTTTCTGGCATATGCTGCGTTTGTGACACTCATTCTTGAAGCCTTTCGAATTAAAATGATGAAAACACTACGGTTACGGTGACGGTACCATATCTACCTTTGGTTAAATATGCTTTTAAGTGGTGTTAGTGCTCGAGTTCAGCCGTATGTTGGACTGCGGCGTGTACGTCTACTGTCCCTGCCGGACAGAACCAAAACGTAAGATTGCCTTGCGCTTTCCAGGTTAGCGTCTAGTTTTTAATGCTCAAATCGATATAAAATCATTGCGCAAACATATATTGCCTCGGTTTTCATTGCTTCTGCGCCCATGGTTTTCATTGTTTGTTTATTTGGCGTTTAAGGGCGCGTCGACACTTTTGGATCAATTTTTTTTAATTTGCGCCCATGCAGCTTGCGTTTCGATGGCCTTGGCTTCTATTCAGGTAGCGTCGTCCCACTGCGCATCCTTCGCGCAGGTTGTCGATGACGTCATAGTGTGTCAGCCAGCCGGAAGGCCGCCCGCGTAAAGCGTTCAAAAGACGAATCAAACGAATTAAACTGTTTTCCCGTGATATTATAAAAACAATTTAGGCATGAAATAATTTCATTCTTTACTTGGACTGTTTCGAATCGGCACGATATTTCTCATTGTTAAGTCATTTATATTAATATTTCGGCGATTTTTTATTATTAAAAAAGACCGGTCTGTATTGCGTTTGACCCGACTTGCACGGGCCGTCGATAATGAAGGACCGACTCGTTACGGGCGGGGTCTTCGAATGTCGATGTGTACAGTTCCAGGCCGGCCACTGGAGCGGTTCGGAGCTGCCTACTTGCACTGGGATCGCGACCGCCGACCGATCGCTGGCTGCACACAGCTGCCTGTTATGGATATCTGCCCGCTTTTCGAAATCGCACCGAAATATAATATAAATGACTTAAAATGAGAAATATCGTGCCGATTCGGTTCCAAGTAAAGATAAATGAATTCCATCTAAATTGTTTTATAATTACACGGGGAAAACAGTTTAATTCCCGTTTGAACTTCGTCTTTTTGAACGCTTACGCGGCCGGCCTTCGCGGCTGGCTGACACCACCTATGACGTCATTCAACACCTGCGCAGAAGGGAAATGCGCAGTGGGACGACAGGCCTATCTATTGGCCTTGGTTTTCATCTCCATTTCAATAACAACTCATGGCGCAAACATATATTTAAAACATAGTGGTTACTATTGCGTTCCAAAATAAGCGTCTCGCTGGGTGACTGGCACAGCAGTTTAAGGAGTATAAACGCCTTGGCGAAAATTATGAGAAATGATTGAGATGAGAGGCCAACTCATATCTGGGCACTCATCTACATTAATCCACCATACTTTTCCAAATGCGTTTTATTCCTTTAACTGCTGTGCCGGCCAACCCAGCGGGACGCTTATTTTGGAACCAATAGACATGTTTCGGTACCACCGCATTTTTTTCAAGTGGTGCCTCTGTTGTCAGTATTGTTAACATTTCTATAGCATGGAAAGTGTAATATTTTGACATGCCTGGGGTACCTATGCATTTTTTCAAGTTGTGCCTAATTACGCACCACTTAAAAAATACATCAAGTGTGTCATTATTTGTTAACATTAGGCAATTCATTGCCCGGGCAACGCCGGCATCCTTAGTAGTGTAAGATTATAGCCTTAAAACCTACCTCAAGGTTTGCATCGACGGTTCTAAGCGGGGGCGCGTCCCTGCTTGCCCCCCCCCCCCCGGTGGCCGACTGCCCCTGTGTGCAATCATAATCAGTCCTTGGAACAATATATGAATACTTTGAAAAATGAGATCGGCTCCGCTGGAACATTCGCCTTAAAATCGCGCACGATCATACAGTGGAGAACTCGGGAAGCGAACACGGAGATGGTATTAGCCCGTAAAGTGCAGCCAAATACGTCACCCACGGACCTTGACCGTGCAATTTTTTATACGGCCTTTGCTAATCCGTCCAGAAATCTCCTGAAACCTTCCCGCCCTACAATTAACAGCTCTTCAAACACGCTACTGTTCCGTCGCAGACACGCTGGATAGCATTTATGTGGGAAGAGTGGACCAAAACGCCCATAGATGAGATCGAGATATAAGACGTTTCCGTGCTACATAAGATCGAGATAAGAGACGTTTCCGTGCTACTCTGCTTCAGCTGTGCGGATCGGCCTCCACTGCCAGCATGCAACTGACTGTTGATTGGATTTAAAACAAAGTTCAAGGTCAGCCTATGCACTTGATCTTAGAACGCATGCGTGCGGCTCTTTAAGGCGCGAGCTAAGCTCCCCGACTTTAATTCAGCTCCCTAACATGGACACCGATTGATCCGGTTTGCAGCAGGGATGCGCTTATACAGGGGCGTGGTTTTCAGAAAATGATTGGTTGGGCTTTAATCCTAACTTTACATATTTAAGACACTCTTGCCATGCAACACCATAGATATAAATGTTAATAAAGGCCAGGCCTAATATAATATTATATATATATATATATATATATATTATATATATATTATAGTATATATATATATATATATTATATTATATATATTATTATATATATATTATATATATAAGAAACAGACTCGTTTTGAACGTTTCGATTTGTACTAAACTGCGCGTCAGAAATACGGCCCACAAGTCACATTTTAAATGCAATGACAAGGATCATGATTACAAATGCAAAAACAATAAACACACAATTGATGATCGCGTCGAAATCGTTCGTTGGTCCCTCCTTTATCCAGGATCAATTAAATCCGGTCTGGATGTCAAATATATTTACGTACACTGATGGCTAGCCATACGATAGTTGGATCACAGGCAAAACGGTACTAAACATGGACAGACAGTAGGCCAACCCGGAAAACACACGGAGGTCATGCGGCCACAGTCTAACTGCCAGCTGTTATAAAAGATATCACTGACGCCAGGGCGTTGCCTTCTAATGTTTCTTCTCACTCCACCGGACAATATCGCGAAATGGCATCGCGACAATTAATGAAATGACAATGACAATTATCGGAAATGACATCATTTCAGCTAAAGTTCATGCCATTTGCGGAGCCTACCAGAGCAAGTTGGCGAAAACAGCACCCAAAGGGCCCTCCGTTCGGTGGCCAAATTTGTTAGCGGCTAGCCATCAGTGTACGTAAATGATAGTTTTGACATCCAGCCGGATTTATTGATCCTGGATTAAGGAGGACCACGAACGATTTCGACGCGATCATCATTTTGTATTATTGTTTTTGCATTTTGTCTCATGTCCTTGTCATTGCCATTTTTAAAATGTGACCTTGTTGCCGTATTTCGACCAGATTTAAGTACAAATCGAAACGTTCAAAACGAGTCTTTTCTTATTTAAAATCGGCAATTGGTGTGTTCTATATATATATATATGTATATAATATATTATATATATAATTATATATAATATTATATATATTCGAGTGGTCCAGGGCCTTCCATGGTGATTCCAAAATGTTGGAAATGTGGTGCTCCTCAAGGCTGCACCTATTCTACTCATCTAGCTGACTATTCGTGCCAAATCATAGGTTAATCAGATCAAATCTTAAGGTCGCAACTTTTTGCGTTTTTAGTACCACGCTTCCCAGCGCTGGACTATGAACGAATTACGAATTAATGTCCTATTACCGTTTTTCCTCGCTTTATAGCATTATTTCTAACCAAGTATGTCCATGGTGGATTGATGTTATCTCTACCAATAAGACCCCATCTTATTTGTACCATACCGTTTAAATTTATAACCGAGAGAGCAAAAGAAAAAGGTAACATCCGATGTAACTGTTACGTACGAATTATTAGGCACACTGAGGCTGGGGGGATCCAAAGGCGCGTAACTTTCTTACGCACTTGCATTAACTCCGCGCTTCCTGGGTGCGTAAGTTGTGCGGAAGAAAAGTCGGAGGGATCCAAAAGAAAGAGGGGGCTGATCGGTGTTATTTAGTAACGTAAGACCAGCGCGTAGCGAGTTAAAATGCCCGATTTAACGCCATCGTTTAAACGTGGGACGGCCCAGCGACTCGGTAGTAAGTTCACTCGTAAAGGTCGAAAAATCCGCATCGGTGTCAAACAATTTTCGAAAACTTAATCATAGCGGGGCTGTGGAAGCATTGGCGGTTAAGTCGGAGGAAGAGGGAGGGGCAAATTCAGAGGTATCATCTATCAGCACTGCCGTAACCGGGGCCTCTCTCCCGTCTCAGTCGACGTGTGAGAGGCATCTTGAGTGGTAGACTGTGGTCGGTGGTCATAGAGCCAGACTGGCTCTATGGGCCAGCTCGATCTGGCTCAGTGGCTCAGCCAGTTCGAGCTGGCCCAGCGGGCCATGTCATCTAACCCATGCTAGTGTTCAATGACAGTCGTCTGCGCGTCTCGATCACACGACACTGCGTGACTGCCTGCCTCAGCAACCGATCAAATGGGGCCTTAGCGGCGAAGCGGCTAATGGTTATTGAGGGGCGAACAGTTCAGGCAGAGGCCGAAACCGGGCGTCTAACACACAGTACGCAAGGCTCATGGGCCAGGGACGGGTGTATTTCGGACGAATCGCGGAAAAGAGAGTTTACTTTGGTCGGGACGACACACACACACACAACACACACAAACACCCGCACACACTATTCACAACACACACGCACGCACGCACGCACGCATGGGAGAAGATATGGCAGTCCGTCGAGCGGCGCCGAAGAAGGGTTTCGTCAACCAGAGGCAATTGTTAAGTGACATATTACGAGGTCATCCGAGGTCACACGTAGTTGATTTGTCAATAACTCCGATATAAATAACGATAGAAACGCACTAATGTATCATTTGCTTGGCTCGTCAAGACGAATCGAATCATCATCAATATGACCTACTTTGGTCCAACACATGACGCTGACCTGGTCAAATTATCAAGTTGAACTTTGCAGGTCAATCATGTATACTTTTTCGAAAGGTCTTGAAGAGACAAACGCGACTGGTGTCAAACATTTTTCCTATGTCATAAGAAATAAGATGTTGTTTCATGATAATGTTACCTTTCTTAAACCTGCATTTCTGTATGGTATCATATCCCAAACAACCTTATTTTTTATATCAATCATGGTAGCACAACAATATCCATCTAGCATATGCTAAAGTATTCAAATTGGGAAATATTTCCTCCTTTATTACAAATATTTTGGTTATAGAAAAAGATGAGACACGGGCTAACGCGCTGACTTACGCGGGGGGTAAAATATAATCCGTAAAGTTAGCGCTAAGTCGACCCACTTACGAGCCGACTTACGCACCAACTAGGCTCTCCGCGCAGGTGGAATCCCTCCAAAATAGCGTTCCGAGCCAACTTACGCACCATCGTAGCTACGAGCCGATTTGCGCGCAGTTGGATCCCCCCAGCCTGAGGTTTAGAGGCTTGATTGTATGCATGGCTCATTGTTTTTAAGTTGATCGATAAAAAATAACATCAGTGATACAACGGGCTTAGACAGAAGAGAGTAGCAAACTCCTCCCGGGAGGAGATCAGAGAAGTCGGAGCAGCCCAAAGCAGCGTTGTGGGAGCCGCCACGGGAACGATCGGAGGAGTTTAGAGGATATATCAGCTGTTTGCGTCGAAGGTTCGGTTTATGATGACAATAACAATTAAATCAGCCGCGCCATAAACGCACTCCTTCAACCTCCTCCGATTGTCCCACCCCGATTTCGGGAGCAGATTTGAGATCGTCAGTGACCAAAGAGCGTCGTCCAATGCTTAAGGAGTATGTCATTTTCTTTTAATATATCTGTGTTACATCCGTTTGCGATTTTTTGCGCAAATGTGCAAGTATAGGAATACTACGCGTGTGTACAAGCTCTAAAGCAATCGATGGTATATCCAATATCCAAGCGAACCACTAGGGAATAATATTTGAACATATTTTGCTCTCAGCTGGTTATTATCCGAGCATTCCAAAATTTTGCATGGATATACATATCGGTGTAAGGAATAGGGGCAGCATTGAGGAGCAGAACATTTTGGAATTCGGACCAGTCTAATATATAATATATATTATATAATTATATATAATAATATATATATATATATATATATATATATAATAATATATGATTTAAGTAAAACTCAGCATTGTCGGAAACAGTTTCGTGCGCCTTTATTGCGCACTCCTCGTCAGCGATAGCATTACACATTTTACAAGAACCGCACTTCCCAACAACAGGTAGGTATAACTAAATAAGATAGCATGCACTTTTTCTCCGGTACCCTTCCAGGCGGTGAAACATACATGATACTTGATACTGATTACTCGTTTTCAAATTACATACAAGCACAATATATCCGTACAAAGTTGACATTGTAATACACAGTTACAGTACATAGGAGTACAATAAAATTGGTTAAATTGGTTAAATTAAAATTAAAATGTCCGTGACATTTTATTGTATTCCTATGTACTGTAACTGTGTATAACAATGTCAACTTTGGTACGGATATAGTTGTGCTTGTATGTAATGTTTAAAAACGAAGTATCAGTATCAAGTATCATGTGTGTCACGCCTGGAAAGGTACCGGAAGAAAAAGTGCATGCTATCTTATTTAGGTATACTGTGTTTTGAAAAAGTGCGGTCTTGTGAAAATGTGTAAATGCCTGTTACGCTGACGAAGTGGCAATAAAGGACGCCACGAAAACTGTCCGACAATGCTGAGTTTTAAATTAATCATATAGTATATAAGTTATATATATATAGTATATATATATATATATATATACTATATAATATATATATATAAACATAGGCGTAGGAGCGGGGGGCGGGGGCCAACTGCTCCCCAACATTTTAGGAATTTGAACATTACGCCTTGACGTTGCATGGAAAAGAAAATCGACTTCAAAATGCCTTTTGCCCCCCCCCAAACTTCAAATGAGTTTCCTACGCGCCTACGCCCCTATATGATAATTATAATATTATATATTATATATATATATATATAATATAGTATATATACTAATATATAATATATATATACTATATATATACTATAATATATATATATCTATAGTATATAATATAATATATTAGTCCCCGGTCTCCTCTACCAAATGCATTTTGTCGCGTCATACTTTCGCTGAACAGAACCTCGCTGGCAATAGGAAAAATTCAGCAAAACACGAGATGAAATGTGGTATGTGCAAAATTTTGGGAAGAAACCCTTATATTTTCGGTGTTTTATATGACGGTTAAGCCTTCTTTTACGAAATGTTAATATCAGCCTCGCTAAAGTTTGGGGCAGCGCCCCCTCCCCCCGGTCCCGAAGTTGGGGGAACCCCTCTGCCCTCTGTTCCCGGGCCTATGCCATACTCTGTCTCCATGGCAGTAAACTGAACGTGATCTGCAAAATTGGAGTCTGTGTCAGTTGTCGCCAACTTTTTGGCCAGGGGAGCTTTATGATTGATTTTCCACGAAATTCACTATTTGGCACATGACACGTGCCACGTATCACGTGCGACGCAAAATGATACAACACCGGAGAAAGGACACGGTTGGCTCTGTTATCACACCAACTTTGGTCTGTCCAACTCAACAAAGGCCGAGAGAGGACGACCAAAGTCCATGCGGTTGCACCCCTCCCCCCTCCTCCCCTCGCGGGTATAATTTGCACCCCACGGGGTTGGCATTCCCAGAAGGCACTTCAGCGTTGAACCGCGCACGTAACCTACGAGTATGCAGTCACTTGTCTAAATAGTGTCTTCTTGACATGTTTCGGAATACATGCCTTATATTTTCACGCGTCGGGTGTGAACGTGAAATGATGTACCTATAGGTTTCAAATCTCTCGGACAAACACTGTGATTTTGATGCAACCACAAACATGTTTTGAGGTAAGGTCATTTTACGTAATCTGGTGACATGACATGAAATAACCTGAGGTCAAAATTGTCACACTTTGTGGGTAATAAACCTGCGTGGCGTAGGGGGGGATACTTTTACCAACCCCACTATATGATTTTCTAAATAACTTGAAAACTATGACAAGACAGCGGCGTAAAATTTGGGGTACCTCATGCTGCATCAATTAAACGTCTTCTCACGACGAACTTGCACTAAAAATCAGATAAAACTTAAGAAGATAGTGACGTTTTGATGACGTCATGTCACGCCATTTTTGGTGGGAAAACGATGAATGTTTACAAATCGTAAAAAATAGAGGTTCAGGGAAAACTACAAACGGAAAACGTCAAAAATAAGGAAATAACTTTCCCTGCCGAGTGGATATTTTAGATTTCCCCCTTTTTTTCTTAATCCCCCCATTCCCCAAAATCCATTTTTTCTCTCAAGATATTTAAAAAATGGAACATATATTGTGAGAAAATCAATTATCGACGATGCCAAAACGGAATTTCAAAGCAATATCTTTATTTTTGAGTGACAGATGGCTCCCTAAGTATAGGTAGCTAATGACGTTTTTTTTATATAACGCTGTTTTGTTTTTATTGACCTTATACAGATAAATGAAGGCCATGAAGGATAAATGAAGGTATTTATGAAACAAAACTGGTCTAGAAACATGAATTGTTTTCTAAATTAATTATTTCAAACTTTGATCTTTTATGACCTGATATTGACCTTTTAAGGTGTCAGGTTTTGAAAGGCAGCTGAATAAGGCTGATATCGAATTATATGGGTAAAATAATCCCTAAAACATGTGTCGCATGACTTTTATAAACCTCTTCGCATAGGCGTAGGAGCTTATGGGCCAGGGGGGCAACTGCCCCCCAACATTTTCGGATTTTAACATTAAGCCTATGAACGTTGCATGGAAAGAATCGACTTCAAAATGCATTTTGCCCCCCCCAACTTCAAATGAGTTCTTACGCCCCTGCGGCTCTTCGTAACAGCGACCTTTGTGACAGGATCTTGACCTTCGCTTACAATTTCATTTTGTAATGCAGGAGATGCAACATGCCTTTGAGAGCACTTTGCGCGATAGTAGTCTGAATCCAAGCCTTTGGATGGAAAGTATGGCCCACAAAATGAAATATCTAAATATTTACATTTAAATGGAAATAATCACCTTTTATTTTTGTTGGCACCAATCTTTTTGGCCTCCGTGATGGTATAGCAAAGATTAAATTTAAATTTAAGAATTAAATAAAAAAAATCCCTCATTCAATGCTGTAAGTTTTCTTTACCAAACTTAAAATAAAGTACATATACTATTTCGAAAACTCGCAATGAGCAGTGTTTGCCATTCACTATTGTAAAGACGTGCCATATATGCGCCCGGTGTTTTTTCGAACTTGTTCGACGCTGGGACAATGTCCCTGCAAACAAATCGCCGACACTAAAAGCTTGTTATAGAGTACCCAACGGTTAATTTTTCAACTTGAATTTACCAATCTGTTGATATTGTTGTCAGTTACATTAGGGAAAAAAGGGATTTGGCGTATGATATATAAGCCATAGTCTGTTCACAGCCAAAGATTACATTTTGAATAGAACTTAGAATAACTGAAAATTTATGAAACTATTTTCCAAACCAGTACCGCTTGGGCCGCCCAATAGTGACCCAAGTTAAAACTTGATAATTTTTATTCCGGTTTTCTTGTTTATTTCAATAATATAGAATGTATAAGGCTCACCGGTCATATTATCGAAACAAGGCAGGATTTTAAACTATCTTTTCCCACTCCCTCACTCGTAAGGGAAAACAATTACGGGATTAGCCCCGCAGCTTTGTATCGAATTATCCACAAGTACTTGAACAAAAGCAGCCGGCAGAGTACCGGTCGATTGAAAGCGTGGAATGCTTATCAACTCTTTAACTTGAATTATTCTCTTGAGTAGAAATGTTTTTTATCGCGCCAAAACGTGTAATGAATACATTATGATTTTGGTCTCAATCCGTCGATTCAAGTGTCTCTCATCTCCATTTTTGTGGAAAAAATGTGGGAGAGTGACTTATTTCCCTTTAACCTGGACCGTACCTGCATGTGACCCGATTTTCAAAAACTTTGGTGTGGTGTCAGGATGCCGTCTTTAATCGAGAGCTTTTGTATCACCGGCTGTGCAAGGGGCGGATCCAGCGGGGGGGCAAAGGAGCCATGCCCCCCAAAAGTTTCCTGAGACTATGTTGTCCCCCCAAAAAAAATTCCCTCCCCAAAAAGATCGGAGGCGGGTACAGCTGTAAAAATTGCCCTTTCGCAACAGTCAAAATACAACATCCACAGTCGAAAACCTCGAGGAAAATTTCGCGCCCTTCGCATCGGCCCCATGACACAAAATTAACGCTATTGTTTAATGATAGAAATCGGGGGTGGAAATGGGAAAATGAATTCTATGAATCAAGTGTCTGGCTGGGGTCTCTCCCTTGGCACGCAGGTACCATTGCCCTAGCCACCAGGGCCCACTCTCTTTCATAATTATTTAACTTTCAAAGTGGGCTACATGTTTAAAGTCTGCTGATTTCCGAAAAATGGGTGTACGCGAACGCAGAGACGCGGACATCTGTCACCCAGGATAAAGCTGCTTCTCGGTGTCCAAGTTGCTGGAAGAAAATGCCTTTATAGTGGCGAACCAGGCACAGGAACCAGCTCCCCAAGCCCTCTTTTCGTCCCAGTCCCCCAGCCGATCCAGTAGGCACACCATTTATGTGCGGAAAAGCCGTTCGCCGCTTGCTGTTCAAACCAGTGCCATGTTACCAATTTGTTTGTGTTGCCAGTTCGATGCATATGTATACAAGTTTACCCCATTCTTTCGTCTATACCTTATCCTAAGTTATCCAAGCACTTACTGCCACCGGTCATCGTGATTTTACTATATCCGGAACAATAGATTTGCTTAAAACTACATTCATATGTAATATATTTTATCATACCGAGTATGTGCAACCCAGTTCTAATAGGTGTTATCTGAGTCTGGTCCAGCTATTAAAATTTCGTTTTCCACACCTAAAATTAAACTTTTACGACGGTTCGCGGCTCGTCAGACCGGTCGCCATCGTCATAGCGAAGCCATCGTCTATCGTCTTCGGTCATTCGTGTAAAGTGAATTTAAATGGCTTTATTGTGCATGTTTAGCTTTTTATTCTCTACAAGATCAACCGTCTATCGTTTCTGGGTTTTTATCAGGCAAACCCGTTAAAAATTTCGCGGCGCCAAATTAATAAAATACCTATTTAATATTGAAAGTCCACAATTATCAAAATGATCTGCAAAGCTTAAATGCACGACAAAAATGATAGTACATTTTTGCGTCCATTTCAGCCCATTCCCCCTTCTAAAAAATTATTCGGGCGACCGCCCTGAGTACAGTTTGACAATTGGGAATCGTTTTGCCTCTGGGTACTGTTTAAAGGCGGCACAAATGTCGGGGGAACAATAAAAACTGCAAGCTGACATCCTTCCCTTTTTGATATATTCCAAAGTCGCAGAAGTCGAAAAAACGATAATAAAAATAAGAATTATTAAGAAAATCGTGTGGTTGCCCAAAAATAAAGTGGACCAAATCCGGGAAGAAATTTGAAATTGGGGTAGGTAAGGTCCGCTAAAAACGGTTTGCCCCCCCAAAAAAACGGACGGCTGGATCCGCCCTTGCCTCCTTGCGTGTCTCGCTGAGGTCAGTGGTTCGAAAGATGCGAGGGGCGATAAAATTTACCCTCCCCCTACGCCGCGCGGGTTAATGCCCAAACATTTGTGCAAAATCTGACTGCGCGCCACCGTTTTTACGCTATTCCCAAAAACTCAGGGGAGATCAAAATGTCCCCCCCCCACCAGGTTTAGTGGATCTGATTGTGCTGCAATTGTGCAACTTTGTCTTGATGCATGTAGTCTTTCCATTGAAGTACCTATACTAGTCTGAATTTGCACAGGTTAATTTAACGCAGTGGAATTCCGGAGTCATACATCATGAACCTTATATACTTTTTGAAAGCAGTTCTTTCCCCTAAAAAATGGGCACGTTCGGCCTCTAAACGCATCCGACGCTTCAACAAGTCCAAAATGCTTGAAACTGTCTCCACTTACACCGATTGGAAAAGTTCGGAGCCTTTGGGGCAGACGAAAAAAGCTAGAAGGCTGAAACCTTACCTACATATATTGGGTCACCAAGCAATGAGAGCGGGTTCAGTGGACTGCAAAGGAGCGGACATGCCAAATACTTCATGAAATTTGACTCGGCATAACCAAAAGGTACATTATATAATGTATAAGTGACAAACGCACGGGCCGAGTAGGTGAAAGGCTCGGCCGATAGTTTTTGCCTACTATGCTGGATTTGCGTGCATGAAATTAAAATCGTTTTTAAGAGACTCTGCCTCTACCGGATGATATCGCAAAAACATGCTAAACAAGTCTTAAGCCGGCCGCACACTAGGCCATTCGGCCGCGATATCGCCGCGATTCTTTCGCGGACACATCCCATGGATTGGACTACTCGTCAAAATTTTGTCATCTGGGTGTCGTACTGCAATTCCTTACTTTTTCCTCCCCCTTTACCCGCAAAATGGGTATCCGTGACTATATTGGAATCCGGTGATGTTATGACAGTGACCAAGGTGTAGGTACCTTGCTTATAGTTAATTGCAAAAAAATGAATGGTGGCTTGAGTTCAAAATTAAGTGCATGAAATCCGAGGAGAAACTTTCATCCATCTAGGGTAGATTAAGTTTCCGCTGAGTGATAAGGCCCTACCAATCATTAATCATTTTCGTAAAACGCCACCCCTGTCGGACCCGTGTTACCAGCGTGAGGACTCTTGCCCTGCCCCTGCCGCGGCGGCCCGCCCGGTGGTAGCCCGTGTCGCCATGACGTCACGCTGCGGGGGCGCGGCGGCGCGGGGCGGCGGCGGCGGCGGCGGCGTCTAGGGCGGCGGCGGCGGCGCCTGCGAGCGGCAGTCGTCGGCGGACCGTCAGCGCGGCGACTCTGGTGCAGTGCTGTGGACCGGCGACAGACTCGGACAGACTCACAGATAGACCGACTGAGCCCGCCTCGAGATGGCGGCCATCGCCGAGTTCTACCGCGGCAAGGTGCTGCTCATCACGGGCGGCACCGGCTTCATGGGCAAGGTGCTGGTGGAGAAGCTGCTGCGCTCCTGTCCGGATGTGGCCACCCTTTACGTGCTGCTGCGACCCAAGGGCCAACACGGCGTGACGGAGCGGCTCGAGCAGCTCCTCAGTGCACAGGTAGGACTCGGCACGTGCCGCCGCCACTTTCTAATCACCAAAGAAGTGTCCAGCCCCTTGTTTGTACGTGTACGTGTTGCAGGCGCAGTTGCGATCACGCCCCTGGGTTGCAGGCGCAGTTGCGATCATGCCCCTGGGTGCGCGCGCGGCCGGCAGAGCGCCGGGGCGCCGGCCGGCCGCCGTCTGCCGTTGCCGCCCCGTCGGTGTTGGCTGTGTTGGCGTCCGTCGCCGATGACGGCAGCGGCGCATCGGCCGCCAGCCAGCTGAGAGGGGCGGGTTATCGCCGCCAGCCAGCTGAGAGGCGGCTATCGCCGGGCCTAGTTTCCCTGCGCCGCCCCCCCCCCTCGGCCCCGCCCGCGTGGGATCGGCTGACGAAGATGGACTGACAGGCGGGCAGATGCAGCGAACAGGGTGGTGACGACATGGGTGTAAAAACTTGGGGAAACCTGGGATCAAGGTCAACGTCCGATTCGTTGTAGGCGTTGTCCAAGTTCCGCCGCCGCCTCCGCCGCGTTCCCAATTTGTTTGGGGACAGGCATTCTGAAATAAGTTATTTCCTTGCAACGCCTATGGGCGTAATATTAAAAGTTCACAAAATTGAGGGCCCGGGAGGAACGTCCCCCCCCCCCTGTAGCGGAGCCCATGGTCCAAAGTCAATTTTTACACAAATTCGTAGTATGTATCATCATTCATCTATCGTCCAGCTTTCGAAAAAGGGGATGCTCATTAATCGCTCTTGCCTCATTCCCTATGGTCTCCGTTATTGCCTCGGGCCGCGGGTGGCAGTGTGCCACATTCGGTCTGCAGACGGCTGCTGAATTTCCGCCACCTTCCCCGCAGGTGTAACGATAACGCTGCACGCCACGCTCGCTCGCGCCATCTCAGTACGGCCAATGAGATCACGCTGTCCCCGTGGCAGGCCACGCCGCGCCGCGCCGCTTGGCCTCAGTTGGCTGTTTACACAAACGTGCTGCCAGCTGTGGCAGCGTTATCACTGTTTTGTGGGCGCAGGGTGACGGGGGCTGACAGCACACCACACCATAAATGCCATCAGCCTTCAACGCATCCGTGCGAACTTAGGGTCAGAACTTTTCCCAACTTAAAATTAAATAATCAAGCATTCGTCTAACGGAAGTAAAATTAGCTTTACCGGTCTCGTCCCAATTTTATTTGACGTGGATGCCATTTCTCCTCAAGGGCGGATCCAGGTGGGCCAAAGGGGCCATGCCCCCCAAAGGTCCTGAGACTATGTTTTGTTCCCCCCAAACGGTCGGACGTACAGCTGTAAAAATTGCTTTCGCAACAGTCAAAATAGAGCCGTCGACAGTACAAACTCGAAAATTTCGCGACGCTTCGCGGCATGACACAAAATACGCAATTGTTTAATGATAAAAGTTGGGAAAATGGGAAAATGAATGAATTAAGTGTCTGGCAGTCTCCCCTTGGCGGTACCTATTTGCTCTGTGTCCAAGTTGCTGGACCAAAATGCTAATAGTGGGACCAGGCCAGGACCATCTCCCCAACTCCCAAGCCATTTCGTCCCAGGCTCCTCCAGATCCGCAGGGACCATTTGTGTGCGTACAAGCCGTTCTGCTGCTTGCTGTTTTCAAACCATTTGCACTGTTACCAATTGTTTGTTGCAGTTCGGTGCATATGTAAACAGTTATTATTATTCCATATACTAAGTTATTAAGCACTACTACCCACCGCGTCATCAGTTGATTTACTACCCGAGGAATATATTTATTAAAAACTACCTTTAATTTCAATATTTATATCATATCCGAATGTGCAACCAGCATAGGGGTTATCTGATTCGTTCCAATATAAATTGTCGTTTCCACGACCTAAAATTAAACTTTTACGCCACTTCGCGGCGTCACATCGGTCGCCAATCGCCACCGTCATAACGAAGCCATCGCCATCGTCTTCGTTTCATGTAACGGTGAATTGAATGAATAGCATGTTAATTTTTTTTTCTCTACAAGACGAACCGCCTATGTTTCTGAGTTTTATCAGGCAAACCTGTAAAAAAATTCGCGCCGTTTCGCGGCGCTAAATAACAAATACCTATTTTAATATAAAGTCCACATTACACAATGCTGCAAAGGCTTGCATACACGCATTAAAATGAAGTACATTTTTACGTCATTTCAGCCCAGCCCCCACACAAAAATTATTGGCGACGCCCTTGGGTGCAGTTGACAATTTAAATAGTTTTGCTCTGCTACTGTAAGGCAATGTCGGGAAACAATACAAACTGCAAGCTGATATTTCGATAACCAGACAGAAGCGGAAAATAAAAATACAAAAATTATAAGAATCCTGTGTCTGGCAAAAATAAAGTGGAGCCAAATCCGGGAAGAAATTGCGAATTGGTGTTAGGTTTAGGTCGCTAAAAACGGCTTGGCCACCCCAAAAACGGCCGGCTGATCCGGACCTGTGTTTCTCGTCACTCAGTGTTACCGCGGCGAGCCCATATACATATACAGTATAACACTCGTTGTCAAGCTGCGGCACTACCTCGTCCCTCCGATTCCGTCCACTGTTGCTACCCGGGACTTCGGACGGCGCGGCGGCCCACACCGTCCGCTCGTCCGATGAGTCAGGCGCGCGGCAACTGAGCAGTTTTTACCGCCCCCCGTGCCGCTGACGCCGGGTCGTGGGACGCCCTGCACGCCGGTCGGCGTTCTGCTGGACCGCCAGGCGCGCCGGGGCAGCAGCGAGCGGGGCTGGCAGGCGTGGCAGAGGGATGGCAGGCGTGGCAAAGGGATGGCAGGCGTGGCAGAGGGATGGCAGGCGTGGCAGAGGGATGGCATACGTGGCAGAGGGATGGCAGACGTGGCAGAGGGATGGCAGCGTGCAGAGGGATGGCAGGCGTGCAGAGGTATGGCAGGGCCTGGCAGAGGGATGCAGGCCCTGGCAGTAAGGGATGCAGGCGGTGCAGGGGATGCAGACGTGCAGGAGGATGGCAGCCTGGCAGAGAGATGCAGGCCTGGCAGAGGGATGGCCAGACGTGGCAGAGGATGACAGCGTGGGAGGGATGACAGGCGTGGCAGTAGGGATGGCAGGCTGCAGAGGGATGCCAGACTGCCAGGAGGCAAGCCTGGCAGAGTGGGGCCCAGGCGTGGCAGAGGGATGCAGCATGGCAAGAGGGATGGCAAGACGTGGCACAGACGGTATGCAGCGTGGCAGAGGGATGGCAGGCGTGCAGAGGGATGGCAGGCCTTGGCAGAGGATGGCAGGCCTGGCAGAGGGATGGGCAGACTATGGCCAGAGGATGGCACTGAGAGGGATGGCAGGCTGGCAAGGGATTGTGCAGACCTGCAGAGGATGGCATGCGTGCAGAGGGATGGCTATGCGTGGCAGAAGGGCTGGCAAGGCCTTGGCAGAGCGGCCCCCGGGTTGTCGATTCCCGTGGTGCCCTCCGGGGGATTGAGCCTCCCGGATCAGAATCCCTAGGCTCCTCGAGAGAAGGGATCCCATGGGGGCCTAACCCCAGCCCCTCCTCCCCCCCCGGCATCTCTACCTCTCTCTCTCCACGGTACATGGTGCAAAACCAAACCGGATAGCATAAGGAAACAACTGACAGGCTTGGCAGAGGGCTGTAATGACTAACTGCTCGATCTGACCAGGGATCCAGGGGAAAAAAACTTACTAAACAAACGTGGTGGGTTCCAAAAAAAAAAACACAAAAAAACTATAGCAGGGAGTGGTGTGACCCAAATCAATTGCAAGTCTCAATAATGTTTGAAGACGTTGTTGTCATATTAACGTAAAGGGGTCACATGGGAAAGGGATGGGCACTCCTGCCTACCTATTAATGGGTGGGGAACTATAAAAAAAGAGCCGAATACCGCTCGACCGCTTCCTCCCCTCCCCTGCGGAAGATTTGTGTTTGATGGTATTGGTTGCAGGGAGTCTTTCTTGCGAAGTGCATACAGGAATGGACTGCAGATGTAGATATAAATATCAGAGGGAATTCCGTTCTCACGATAGCCCAGCACAACAGAGCAGCTGTCGGATGGCTGTCATGCTGGAGTAGAGCTGCCGATTACCTCACATTTACCGCCGCGCGGGGCGTGGCCATTACTGGTGTCGGAACATTGTATGTCAGACAGCCTGCCGTCTGAACTGGTCAAACTGAACAGGCACTTGTGACAACTTTTTGACAGGGATACGCTACCGTACCCGTGAATTGTTTCTGCCCCTGTTATCCGTTAGAACGTGTTTGTAATTCATTGGCTCACTCATAGACAGTTATCAACTCGAACGATGTATTATCTTACTTACATCCTCTCACCCATGATCACACCCCATGGCACCGTGCTCAGGATGTCTGTCTATGGGGCGGGGGGGGCTCACGTGATCGGAAAGGAAAGTCCAATTTATTATATTCCTCCACTGCCAGTATTGCTGCTCCACCCGGGGGGGGTGGCTCAAAGAACCTGCAGTCTATCAAGTGTGGTTAATTGCATTTTTTTATCAGGAGGGGGCATGGCCCCCGTGCCCCCCCCCCATTGGCTACGTTCCTGAATCACGGTTACATTGCCATGATAATAATGCTGATGGCTTACAGTGGCCATGAGTTTATTGGCTCCAAATACGCCGTTTAGCATGGCGTATTTGGAGTCTTGGAGACTTGGAGAGATTCTTGGAGACGGCCACTGGCTGCATTTTACGGGGAGACGGCCACCGGCTGCATTGTACGGGGAGACGGCCACTGGCTGCATTGTACGGGAGACGGCCACCTGGCCTGCATTGGCGGGAGACCGGCCACCGGCTTGCATTGTACGGGGGAGACGGCTGCACTGGCTGCATTGTACGGGGAGACGGCTGCACCGGCTGCATTGGTCGGGGAGGACGGCCATGGCTGCAATTGGTACGGGGAGCACGGCCACTGCTGCAGTTTACGGGGAGACGGCTCACTGGCTGCATTGTACGGGGAGAGGCACTGGCTGCATTGTACGGGGAGTACGGGCTGCCTAGGTGCATTGTCGGGGAGACGGCTGCACTGGCTGCATTGTACGGGGAACGGCTGAACCGGCTGCATTGTTTCGGAGACGGGCTGCACCGGCTGCCATTGGTGTACGGGGAGACGGCTGCATGGCTGCATTGTACGGGGAGTACGGCACTGGCTGCATTGTCGGGGAGCTCACGGCTGCCTTGTTACGGAGACGCCAGACCGGCTGCATTGTAGGGGAACGGCTGGCACGGCTGCAATTTGTACGGGGAGACGGCTGCACTGGCTGCATTGTACGAGACGGCTGCACTGGCTGCATTGTACGGGGAGACGGCTGCCTGGCTGCATTGTCGGGGAGACGGCCACTGGCTGCATTGTACGGGGAGACGTGCACCGGCTGCATTGTACGGGGAGACGGCTGCACCGGCTGCCATGTACGGGGAGACGGCTGCACTGGCTGCCATGTAGGCACGGCCCGTGGAAGGAAGTGGCTGATCACGGTGGCCCGGGTTACGGACGCTGGGTGCAGTACGACACACGGACGCTGGGTGCAGTGCACGGGTAAGTGAAGTTTCGGTTGACCCTCATCAGCGATTTTTGTATTGATGCCAATGGTAAATTGTTGTCAGTCTGCCTCACAGAAGAGATGC
This sequence comes from Semibalanus balanoides, assembly GCA_014673585.1. Classification (NCBI taxonomy): domain Eukaryota; kingdom Metazoa; phylum Arthropoda; class Thecostraca; order Balanomorpha; family Balanidae; genus Semibalanus; species Semibalanus balanoides. The sequence goes on from VOPJ01012275.1 coordinate 215,711, forward strand.
AGATATGCCAGTGAGATGCTTCTGCAGCCTGGCGGTTCCTGGTTCTGCAGCCTGGCGGTTCCTGGTTTGCAGCCTGGCGGTTCCTGGTTTGCAGCCTGGCGGTTCCTGATTGTTTACTGCAGGGGTCGGCAGCCTCCGGCCCGCGGGCCAGATCCGGCCCGCGACCGGCTGACGTCCGGCCCGCGGCTGGTATCGGCAACTTACTTGTAATTCCGGCCCGCGGTGCCTTCAGAAATTCGAAAAATAGTGTTAAAAAAAGTATGTGTGCATTCTGATTTTCATTCTCACTTTTGCTTGCTGGCACAATTTAATCCTCGGAAGTCAAATAATTTTGGGGCACATCCTGGTGGCTAATAATTGAGACGGTGCTTCATTCCTTTTTAAGATAGATTTTGCCTGCTGGCGCCAGTCTGTCTAAGAAGGTATACATATTCAATGTTGACATAGGTTACGCAAAACATCTCAGCTGTTAAGACAACTTTGGCATGCATTAATTACGCTGTCAATTTCCCAAATGTGACACGTCATTGCCGACATTTTTCATTTTTTTTCCCCCGGGCCCGGCCCGCCGACTGCTTCCAGATCTCTCATCCGGCTCGCGCCCTAAAAATGTTGCCGGCCCCTACAGTTTACTGTATACTGTAGGCGCCAATCAGTTAGCCACCCGCAGTGCTGGCTGAACTGAAGGGTACCCGGTTAACTACCCGGTCCTATGGCGAGTTACGGAACGGTGTCTGTTGAAACAGAGTGTACCCCGAACATAGGACCATGTTTGGGATTTCACAACACCGGCCAGCAGACGCAGCCGATGCAGACGTATCACAGCGAGCTGATCAGAGCGCTCGCCGGCCGCCGCTGCTCGCTCGCTGAGGTCGACTTGCGACAGCAGAATAATTTACCTGCGGCGCACTTCATTTGACACGTATCACGTCAGCATTTGCATGTGCCCACGGGCAACGGAAACGGTCCATGTTGATACTGTTTTTAAACCAAAGTTTGTTCTGTTTCGCTGCTTCTCAATGTATCTGCTGATATATGATGTCCCTTCTCGACAGGTAAAAGTAGTTCCACCCAAGGGAATACTAATACTACGGAGTATACGGACTATTAATCTGTAATCGGATCCAAAAGGGGACCATCACTGATTTTGCCTTTGATGTGCGATTTTTTCCGTAGACATTGCTTTGCGTTGCGTACATATGCATGCTTACTTTATTTGCTTCGGAAGATGTGTGACACGATGGGAAATTTTCTGACCACATCGGGCGAATATCTTAGGTACTAGTAACACCTGCAAGGGTTTTGTAACTGGTCTGCAACAGTTATTGCAACAGACACAATTTGCACATGTACCCGCATGTATGTCTACATTAAAGAAGCAGATGTGTTCTGAGTTACACATGGGGATGCATTAGTAGGTATCTGCTTTCTAATAGTGGTCTCAAAACGGTTTCGGGATCGGTCTTAATTCTACGTATTATTGCATATTTTTTTAGCCCATTCCAGAGTCCAGACCCCAGCTGTCACTATCCATGGGCGTCGAAAGCGTGGGGACGTGGGAGGACGCCTCCCCCAAGTGAGAGGCGTCCTCCCAAACATTTGTGGATTTTAACACTACGCCTCTGGGCGTTGAGGACAATCTGGCACGCGTGCCAGATCGTCCTCAAAAACCGATCTGGAATGCAACGCGTTGCATGGAAAGAATCGTCTTCAAAATGCCTCCGTCCCCCCATGGATGAGAAGCTTTTTGAAGGTGGCGATGCCCCTGACTATCACTGCGATGTCACAACTGCACGGCAGACAATCACGTGCCGAGCTGGTGACCATGACTTCCCGCACGACTACTGCTGCCCAGGCGACCATGCAGCGCGCGCTGCTTTCTAACCCAGTGCAGGCCACATTGGAATATTCCATTACCATAAGGCTGCGCGGCGCCCTTCGTGAGGTCGCGATCCGGCGAGATAGTGTGGCTCCACATGGCTCCACGTGCAGCTGACTGCTTATATCTGACCTTTGAAGCCGAAACGCGCCACCGTCTGCTGGCCGCAGGCGACAACAGCTGTGTATACCACGGATTGTTTACTGTATACAGTTGGCAAAAAAGCAGCCTTCGCTGAAGCACATGACTGAGCTGGTGGTTGGCCCGGGGTGGTTGGAGCCAGCTCCCTGACCTTCAGTTGGGTCGGGTCACCAGACTGGTCTGTCTGTCGGGACGGGTTACCAGGCCAGATTGGTTCGTAAGTTGGAACGGTCTACTGGGCTGGCCCGTCAGGGGCGGCTTACCAAACTGTTGGCTGGCCGGTGGGCGCAGCTCCGCTGTGTTGAGCGGAAATAGCGGCGGAACCGGCGTCCGACATAGGGGCGAGCAGGGTGTGGAGGGATGGTGGGCGGCAGCACGCTCCATCCTCGTGCTGGCACCAACACCAACACGGTACTCTAAAGCGCCACTCCTCTTCATTTGACGCCGACAAGAGAGAACAGGAAGTGCGTTTGTCGGCGGATATCGGCTTAAAGTGTTGCCCTGCCCAAGATGACTTTACCGGCCGGTTGCCTTCCTGGCCTCGGTGCGCCCTACTCCACTGCTCGTCGGGCGCGGCCTAGGAGGTTACGGTCGTCCGCTTTTTACCATCGGAAAGACCAGTGGTGAATTGTGTTCCGTAACAGGAAAAGCTGCGCCAGCCAGCTGCTGATACTGTGAGACAGGCAGACGTGTGCGTGTAGCGCCTGAGACAGGAAGGGGAGCAGTCAGCCAAGGGGACTCGGTTTACTGTTTATACAGACTTTGTTGGCTTACTGCAACCGGAAGAGGTTGTGTATGTGGGTGTATTGATCGGTCAGCCTATGGGATCCGGTCCGATCCGATCAGATGGTTCGGTCTGGTCAGATCAGATGGTCCGGTCTGGTCAGATCAGATGGTCCGGTCTGGTCAGATGGGTGCCGGGGGTGTGGTGGGACGGTGACCCTCAGGCGCGGCTTCACAGTGCGCAGTTTACACGCATACCTACATAGTCAGCGCCAGCAGCTGTCAGGGGGCGGAGATACATAGTCAGTGCCGGCAGCTGTCAGGGGGCGGAGATACATAGTCAGCGCCGGCAGCTGTCAGGGGGCGGAGATACATAGTCAGCGCCGGCAGCTGTCAGGGGGCGGAGATACATAGTCAGCGCCGGCAGCTGTCAGGGGGCGGAGATACATAGTCAGCGCCGGCAGCTGTCAGGGGGCGGAGATACATAGTCAGCGCCGGCAGCTGTCAGGGGGCGGAGATACATANCCGGCAGCTGGGCAGCTCTCCATTCTCCATTAGATAGGAGCGAGATCGCTTGGTATCCGGCAGCTGGGCAGCTCTCCATTCTCCCCTCCATTAGAAACCGCTCGGCGTGATCCGCCCACCTATATTGTTCTCCTCCATTACATTACTTGCATGCACTTGTACGCACAGTTCACGTACCTCGGCGCACCTCGGCGCCATGTGCGATACATTACGCCCTGCGGTCATGCACTGCACGCATACATTAGCAGAGGTGACTGACCGACGCGGCAGTCAGACGGTCTGGCTGGTGCAGAGAGACCCGGTCAGACGGTCTGGCTGGTGCAGAGAGACCCCGCTGGCTCTCCACGACAATGAAAGGTGCTGGGTAGTCCGGCGGGCACAGACTGGGCGCAGTCTGGGCACCGCAGACTCCCACTCGAGCACCGGCGACCGAGCGCTAGGCGGCCGGCAGAGCACGGCTTCCATCAGTATTCAGTCACCTCGGAACAGAGCAGCTCTGCAGGGCTTCCTGGCTAAAGGCGGTGTCGGCAGGAATCCGTCCACTACTGCATCCCGGCGGACCGTATATATATTAATATATATATATACTGATATAGAGTACCTAATATGAGATGAGATCGAGGATATATATATATAATGTGGCCCCTAGCCTATATATCATCAAGAGTGGCCTACCTCAGTATATATAATATATATCTGAGTTATTTCTTATCAATTTCAAGTTAAGCGAATGTCTCCTCAAGCTGTGCTCTGATTAGAAAACTGGCGCGCGTGTGATGTGATTTGCAGCGCTGTCACAGCTCGACTGGATTAGGTCGGGAACGCATATTGATCACAGCGGTACGCGACGCGTGCCTTGTTTGTTGGTCGGCGCGGCGTGCGATTGCAGTGGCCATTCAGCTCCATTGACTGGATCCCGACGGCCTGAGCAAGGGGTGTCCGCTGTCCATGGGTGCTGCTGCTGCATATGCCGGTGACACAACGTGTTGGGCGTTGACCCATCAGCGTGAAGCATGTGCTGGCTGACGTGGAGATGAGTGGTGACGGTGACGGCAGGCACACCTGCTTCAGCTGCTCCTGCTGACGCGAAATGGCAGCAGTGGGCAGAGGCAGAGAAGCAAATGGGCGCATGTGCAATCATTCCAACACAATGCTTATGCAAATGTCGAATCGTAAAGACAGCTCAGCTCAGTGATGTTCAGATGACCGAATCGCTTGCGATGACTGTCTGTGTGAGGAGGTCTGCTTGTATCAGCAGGGGACATCCAGGCAGGGACACCGTAAATACCCCGCTCTGCATCGTCTTGCTGCTGGAGTCGGAGAGAGACTGCCCGTCCGTGCCGGACGCACCGTCCTTGACACCGGCCAGGCCATACGCAGCAGTTCTGATGTATGCCTCTGAGTCTGGACTGTTGCTGGGCAGCGGAGCGTGTTTTCCAGTCCGGGCGGCTGCAGCCGTAACGAGTCGACTGAACCACTGCGAATGCTCCCCTTTTTACCCAACACTTTTTATGTCACGGCCATCTCATCTAACGAGATGCTTAAGCTCGGGCCAATTGGGATGGGCTTTTTGCTACTGAAACATAATACGTTACCTTCACTTTCACGCAGCAAACAGGGTTAACATTTGTCGTACTGCTTGTCGTAACGCAAATCTTAAAGCCCGTTGAGGAAAGAAAGTTGTTTGTCTGGGGTAACCTGTCTAACCATCTGTAGCAACGCCTTAAACTTACATCATTATCCTTGCATAAGTGCCTATTGTAACATAATCTATCTAACCCCAATTGTCACAGCCATTGCAACTTGATGAGACATTTCTTATTCTGTAATTAAAGACGCCAACTTGAAGGAGCGCCGTTACGTGACCAGTCAGAGGTGATGCCATTGTGACAAGAGTCTGCTAACGAATCCTCCGAATTCACCAGCGAGCGCTGTTGCGCTCGCTGCTGCGAGCGCAAGCGAGCGCGCTACTGAAAGCACCAAGAGTCAGAGCAGAGCCTCAAGGTTGCTGGAGCCGTCGCCAACTTTGTAAAGTCGAGCGGGTCGTTAGCAAGTCGTGGCCAGCCGTGTGCCGCCGCCGATGGATCGCATTGTCGGAGGGGAGGGGAGGGGGGGACGTCTCGGTCGGCACACGCTCGGTGACACCGGCGGAGATCTGTGCCGATGGCTGGCAGTGATTTCGCCACCTGCGTCCTCGCGCTGAGTGGCTGACACTTTTACCGGCACCGTTAGCCGTCCGGGGATCAACCGAAACCGACCGGTGACCGCCGCGGATCGTATCAAACGGCGAGCAGTGGCGCAACGGTTGCCGCACCGCCGCGCTGCACGCTCCGCCAACCGTCCCACCGCCGCCGCCGCGCCGCCTGCAATGTTGCTATCTCTGATGATGAAGCGGGTTCTCTCTCTCTCTCTCGGCTGTTAGAGGGTGGCGGAGAGATGATGGCGACAGGGGGTCTTTTTCTGAAAATTGTTGGAAGGGCTTCAATGCTAACTTAAGAGGTTGTAATGCTCTTTTTACCCTGCAACGCCATAGGCCTAATGTTTAGAGTGACATTAATGGTAGGGCCCTGGTGTTACCAGGCCCATAGAAAACGACACCCATGGGCGGCGAGGTTGTGTCGTCACCGGCTGACTAAGGCCCGGGAGAAGCGGGTATTCAGTACCGCGGCTGTGGGAGCCGGAGCTCTCCGTGTAGGAACTGGCCGGCTGACTAAGGCCCGGGAGAAGCGGGTATTCAGTACCGCGGCTGCGGGAGCCGGAGCTCTTCGCTGAGGAGACCTGGGCCGACGGCTTGTGACCGTTCTTAATAAACACGATCAACCGATCCCATTAGTCTATCCTATCAGCCGATCTGGATCAGCCAGTTGACGAGTGCCGTGAAGCAGATGGCGGTGATTTGTTATATGCCTATTAGGCCCGGCCCGGGGCCCCAGTGTCACCGCAGTATTGCCGTGAGGAGCTGTTTGTCATTTCGGCAGGGGATTTCCCCCAGTCCTTCAGCTGAGACGTGTTCATTACAGTTTAAAGCTGATCAGAAATGCATTGAAGAAGACCATAGCAGTGGTGGGCAACCAACGGCTATGACTGAGGAAAATGAGGAAGCTTTGGTAATGTTGATGAGATGACGAGGAATTTGTAAACTATTGCAGACAATTTCCAATTTGTCAACACCACTCGCAGTATCCATCTATCAATGCTATTACGTGGTCAATGCTTCAGTCATCACTGCACTACAATGCCAAGTTCGGTTTCAGTTAGCGCCCCTGCTATCCCGGTGTATCTGCAGGTGCAGCTTCTGCACCGCGCCATTTCCGCCGCGTTCCTGCGCTGTCTCGCCGCCGCGCCGCGCCGCTGTCGTGTCACCGTCGCAGTTGGACCCGGACGGCGGTGCACCGGGTCCGCCCCCGCCCGGCAGAGGGGGGAGGGAGGGGGAGTAGGGCTGGTCGATAGTGGGCGTGTCGCGGCCGGCGCGCTCTCGCAGGTGGGCGGCCCGACGGACACGAGACGGTTGCTAACCGGGACCGCCACCCCGCCGCGACGTCTCTAGGGTAAATAACAGCAAAATGTATCCGGCATAACGCTACAAACTAAGGGTTTTTATTGGCTAATCGAAGTCCTCGAATCTATGGTTCTCGGAACCTTTCAATTTGCAATTATCCTCTGTGTTGGTTTCATTCCTCGAATCATTATATTCCGTAGCAATGTGGGAAGTTTTTGTTATTTGCTTCGATTCTGTCCATACCGCCGCCGCCCCACCGCCGCCCCCGCCACGGCGGCGGCGGCGGCAATGTATTGTGGCAGGACAACGGCCGGCAGTCGACCGCGAGAGTCAACGCACCGAGTGTGCCCTTCAGGCTGCTGTGGCGACGGGCAGACTCGGGACCTTTCTCGACGGCCCACGGTCAGGTTCACTGATCACTGGTCACTTCACATCATAGCACCTGAACCGGGGCTGGCGGAGTCTCCTGCGGGATGACGGAGACTCCTGCGGGGCTGGCGGAGACTCCTGCGGGGCTGGCGGAGACTCCTGCGGGGCTGGCGGAGACTCCTGCGTTGGCCTGGCGAGAACATCCTTGCGGGGGCTGGGAGACTCCTGCGCGGGCTGCGAGACTCCTGCGGGGCTGGCGGAGACTCCTGCGGGGCTGGCGGAGACTCCTGCGGGGCTGACGGAGACTCCTGCGGGGCTGGCGGAGACTCCTGCGGGATGACGGGTGCTGTGAGGCTGACCGGGTCCGGACCCGGACCCGGATGGCGCCGTCCGGACCCGGACCCGGATGGCGCCGTCCGGACCCTGGATTATCGTACCCCGGACTACTCTGCTTTCAGTAAAGGCTCGGCTCGGGGTTCCGCTTCTGATAAGGGTCGTTTGGAGTACTCGTCTCTGATAGGTCGTGCCAAAGCCGGTGGTGGATGCTGATGGTTTCTGACAATGATGATGGGCTTCTCGCAGAGAGGCGTAACCGCTTCCTTGATAAGGGCAAGCCAGCAGTGCACGCAAATCGCAATGCTCAGATCCGTTCGAATTCTCGAAGGGATTATACAAAACGGAATTAGGCCTATTTCTTGTCAGCTCAATTTGCAGGACCAGCCAATTCCAGCTCTTAACTTCTGATTGATTGATTGATTGGTGCTCAGACCCGTCAGACCATGTTTTCTGCAAACGTGTCATTTTTACAGACAAAATATGGGACTTACCTACATATGCGGTTTGAACTAGTGGTGCAACAAACCGAAACCATCCAGTTCTCAGCTTTGCCACATCATTATATCATGCATGACAATGTTTGAATCGCTGCATAAATCCTATGTGGACATTAACGTCACAGATCACAAATTATAACTGATTGTGCTCCGAGACACATTTCAAACTCTCCACACCGCAATTGTGATTTAACTGCCCGTCCTAACTCCTACCCCAGCGTACCCAGAGCGCGACAGCGCTGCTCTATTCTGACGTCCGCTTCTCGGTGCTTCTTATCTGAGAACGCGTTCCTCTCCTCGCCTTGCTCGATCGCGCTCTCTTGCTCTATTCTGACGGCCGCTCTCCGCCTATTCTGACGCGCTCTCGGGCGCTCCTAATCTGACCCGCTCTCCGCTCTCCATTCTGACGCGGCATCTGCCGCTCTTACTTCTGACGCGCCCTGCTCTCCGCTCCTAATTTGACGCGTTCCGCTTATTTGACGCGCTCTCCTTGCCTACTATCTGACTGCTCCGCTCTCGCGCTCTGATTCTGACTGCTCGCTCTTATGCTCGTATCCGTGCTACGTCACGGCTCTCGCTCTAGCGTCTTGACGCCGCTCTCGTAGGCTCTGCAGAGTTCGATGACGGGGCCGCTCTCTGCTGCTAGGGTGTTTGACGTACGGCTGCGTTCTGCTTCTAGTTCTGGCGCGCCGCTTCCGCTCTAATTCTTGGAGACTTCGTTCTTCGGGTTGTCATTTATTTCTGGACGCGCTCTCCGCTCTATCTCTGGGCACGTCGCTCTCGTGCTTCTAATTTCTGACGGTTGAGCCGCTCTCTGCTTCTATTCTGATGACGCCGCTCGTCGCTGGGTGTGCCGTCTCCGCTGCATGCTGTGGAGGCTGTGCCGCCTCCGTCTCTATTCGTTGACGGGCCGCTTCCGCTCGTATTTCTGGCGGTGGCGCTCTTCCGCGCTTATTTCTGTACGTTGACCGCTCTCTCTCTCCTATTCTGACTGTCTGAGGGCGCTCTCGTGCTCTGATTTATGACGTAGTGGTGGTCCCTCTCTTGCTCTAGTTCTGTGGCTGACGGCCGCTCTCCGGCTACAAAGTTCTGGAGGCCGCTTCTCGCTCGTATATTCTGACCGCGAGCATAAACTGTGTGGCGCGTTGGGCGGCGGTCAGGTCGAAGACGCGCTCTCCGCTCTATTCTGACGGGCTGCTATCCGCTCTCCGCTCATATTTCTGACGCCGCTCTCTCGCTCTGAATTCTGAGACGCCAGCTCTCCTGGCTCTATTCTGACGCCGCTTCTCTGGCTCTATTGTGAGGCCGCTCTCCGGCTTTATTGTCTGGACGGCCGCTCTGCCGCTCTATTGCTGACGCGGTGCGGACTTGTCCGCTCTCCGCTCTAGTTCATGACGCCCGCTCTCTGCTCTATTGCGAACGCCGCCTCTTCTCGCTCTATTATGACGCCGCTCTCCGCTCTATTCTGACGCTCGGCTCTCACGCTCTATTCTGACGCCTCTCTGCTCTATTCTGGAACGCCGCTCTTCTCGCCCTATTCTGACCGCCGCTCTCTGCTCGTACTTCTGAACGTGGCGTCCGCTACTCTGCTCTATTCTGACGCGCTCTCCGTTCTATGCTGACGCCGCTCTCTGCTCTATTCTGACGCTGCGCTCTCCGGCTCTATTCCTGACGCCGCCTCCTCTGCTCTATTCTGACGCCGCTCTCCGCTCTATTCTGAGCGCGCGCTCTCTGCTCAATTCTGACGTACCGGCTTCTCCGCTCTACTTCTGACGGCCGCTCTCTGCTCTATTCTGACGCGCGCTGCTGCTAATCTGACGCCGCTCGTCCGCCTATTCTGACGGGGGCCGCTCTCTGGCTCTATTTCTTGACGCCCGCGCTGCTCCTAGTTCTGACGCCGGCTTCTCTGCTCTATTATGACGGCCCGCCTCTGCCGCCTGATGCTGACGCGCTCTCCGCTCTATTCTGGAGCCGCTCTCCGCTCTAATTTCTGGGCGTCCGCTCTCTGCCGTCGTATTCATGACGCCGCTCCCTGGCTCTATTCTGACGCCGGCTCTCCCGTCTATTCTGACCGCGCTCTCTGCGCTATTCTGACGCCGCTCTTCTGCTACTATTTCTGACGCCGCTTCCGCTCTATTCTGACGCCGTGGCCGGCTCTCTGCTCTATTCGACGCGCGCTCTCTGCTCTATTGGCTACGCCGCTCTCCTTGACTCTAATTTCTGACGGCTCGGCTCTCTGCTGGCTATGAGGGTCGGCGCTGACGGGGGGTGAGGGTTCGGTGGAGGCCGCTCTCCGCTCTTTCCTGGACGCCGCTCTCGCCCGCTCTATTCTAACGACCGCTCGGGTCATAGCGCTTATTTGCTGACGCGCTCTCTGATTATTGCTGACGCGGCCTCTGCTGCTATTCTGACGCGTCGCTGACTCGTGCTCTAAATATTGCGTGACGGGGGGCCGCTCATCCGCTCTATTCTGACGCCGGGCGTCTCTCGCTGCTATCAACATGAGCCGCTTGCGGCGCTCTATTCTCGAGGCGCTCTCTGTCTGATTCTGACGCCGCTCTCTGGCTTATTCTGACGCCGCTCTTCCGCTCTATTCTGACGCCGGCTCTCTGCGTCTATTCTGGATCTGAAGCCGCCTCTCTTGCTCTAGTTCTGACGGCCGTCTCTCCCGCCTCTTCTGACGGCGCTCTCCGTCTATTCTGACGCCGCTTCTCTGCTCTATGCTGACGGCCGCTCTCTGCCTCTATTTCTGACGCCGCTCTCTGCTCTATTCTGACGCCGCTCCTCCGCTCTAATTTGATACGCCGCTCTCTGTCTATTCTGACGCCGCTCTCTTTTGCTCTATTCTGACCGCCGCTATCCGCTCTTATTCTGATACGCGCTCTCGCTCTATTCTGACGCCGGCTCTCTGCTCTATTCTGACGCCTGCTCTCTGCTCTAATTCTGACGCCGCTCTCGTGCTCTATTTCTGTACGCGCCGCTCTCTGCTCTATTTCTGACTGCTGCTCTGCTCTATTCTGACGCCGCTCTCTGCTCTATTACGACGCCGCTTCCGCTCATATTCTGACGCTCGCTCTACCGCTCCTATTCTGACGCCGCTCTCTGCGTCTATTCTGACGTGCCGCTCTCTGCTCTATTCTGACGACGCTCTCTGGCTCTATTCTGGGACGCCGCTCCTCTGCTCTATTTCTGACGCCGCTTCTGCCTATTCTGACGCAGTTGTTTTCCGCTCTCCGCTCTATTTCTGACGCCGGTCTCCGTCTATCTGTACGCCGCCTCCGCGCTATTCTGCACGGCAGCTCGTTCAGTGCTTCTAGTTCTGTACTGCCGCTCTCCGCTTCGGTATTCCTTGACGCCGCTTCTCCGCCTAGATGTTCTGAGCCGCTTCTGCTCTATTCGCCGTGCCGCTTCTCCGCTCTATTCTGGACGCCCGCTGCTCTGCTTCTAGTTCCTGACGGAGGCCGCTTCTCCGCTCTCATTCTGACGCCGCTCTCCGCTCTATCTGACGACCAGCTCTCGCGCTCTATTCCTGACGCCGCGTCTCTGCTCTAGGGTTTCGACGGGTAGCCGCTCTTCCGCTCTATCTGACGCCGCTCTCCGCTCCTAGTTATGACGCGCTCTCTGCTCTATTCTGACGCCGCTCTTCCCGCTCTTTTCTAGGACGGCCGCTCTCCGCTCTATTCTGACGGTCCGCTCTCCGCTCTATCTCTGACGCGCTCTCCGCTTATTCTTGACGCCGGCTCTCTGCTCTAGTTCTGACGGCGCTCTCTGCTCTAGTCTGACGCCGTCTCCGCTCCTATTCTGACGCCGCTCTCCGCCGTCTATTCTGACGCCGCTCTCTGCCTCTAGTTCTGACGCCGCTCTCCGCTCTAATTCCTGACGGCCTTGCTTCTCCGTCTATTCTGGCGCTTGGTTATGTGCGGGGCAGGCTCCCCGGTTGCCGCTCTCCGCTTCTCATTCTACGCGCTCTCCGCTCTATTCCTGACGCCGTCTCCCGCTCTATTTCCTGACGTACGCTCTCGACTGTATTCTGACGGGTAAAATGCCGCTCTCTGCTCTATATGACGCGCTCTCTGCTCTACTTTCTGGACGCCGCTCTCCGCTCTATTCTGACGACCGCTCTCTGCTCTATTCTGACGCCGCTCTCCGCCTATTCTGAGGGCCCCGGCCGCGCTTTCTGCTCTTATTCTGACGCCGCTCTCCGTCTATTCTGACGCCGCTCTCCGCTCTATTCTGAACGCCGCTCTCTGCTCAGTTCTGACGCCGCTCTCCCTCTCCGGCTCTATTCTGACGCCGCTTCTCCGCTCTATTCGACGCCGCTCTCTGCTCTATTCTGACGCCGCTCTCCGTTCTATTCTGACCGCCGCTCCTCCGCTCTATTCTGACGGGTTGCCGCTCTCCGCTCTAATTCTGAGCCGCTCTCCGCTCTATTCTTGGACGCCGCTTCCTGCTCTATCTTCTGGACGCGCTCTCCGCTCTATTCTGACGCCGCTCTCCGCTCTATCTGACGCCGCCTCTCCGTCTATCCTGACGCCGCTCTCTGCTCATCTGACGCGCTTCTCTCGCTCTATTTCTGACGAGGCTTTCCGCCTCTGCTCTATTCTGACGAGGCCGCTCTCTGCTCTATTTCTGACGCCGCTCTCCGCTCTATTCTGACGCCGCTCTCCGCTCTATTCTGACGCCGCTCTCCGCTCTATTCTAACGCCACTCTCCGCTGTTGGCTGACGCCGAGTTATCGCAGCGCCATGCGATGCAGCTGTCGCAGCTCTGCCTCTGCTTCAGCCGGGGGTCGAGCTCAGCAGCCGCCGCTCTCTGACCTCGACCTCGGACTCGGCCGCCGCCCCGCCGCCGCGGGCAGACACATCTCAGCAGCCAGTCTCTCTTCCCCGCCGCCCCCGCCCCCGCCGCCCCGCTGGGCGAGCCCGGGCGGCGGCCAACAACAGCCGGCGGCGAGCAGCGACGGGCGCATCGCCCGCCGCTGACCTGACCGGCGGCAGGTGGCAGGTGGCAGTGAAAGTGGGGTGCTCTCGCCGCAGTCTGACCTTGGCAAGGTCACTGTCTCGCAGAGTCGATCGCCGATCCCATTCAGACGTCAGTCAGTCAGTCAGACGGATCCGAGTCGGTGTTTCTGTGACTGAACTCGGCCGACTACTCCGGTGACCTGAGGATTGCCCGACTGGTGGGGAAGACCGGCATTTTGGCCGGCGCTGGGGACGTATCGGGCTACATTGAACAGCATTGGACGGCAGAACGTCGGTGGCGGAACGGATAACTCTGTGATTTCCCTCGCCGCGGCGTCTCTCGCCGTTCTGATCCGAGGTGATCGATCCCTCCTACCTGCTGCTCCCGGGAAGTCTGTTCTGCAGCGGTTCTTCACCCTGGGAAAAACCCAGCCGGCCAACAGAATCTCGGGATCAGGGGATCAGCAGATCCCATCCACCTTCATACTCCTGGGGTGCCGTCTTATCTCCCGGGTCACTGTTGTTGTGTGCGTTCCGCAACACGGAAATCAGATAGGATTTGTTTGTGAGGTGGAGAACGCGGAACCTGTCCCTGTAGCACTTAAGATGATATAAAATCTAGGGTTTGTCGGCGCAGGGCAGGCGGTCCGACTCGCCAGTCTTCCGTCGCGTCTCGTCAGCCAAACGCCAGTTTCGCTGTATCCCGCCTTCCACCCCTGCAGGCCTGCCGCCTTCCACCCCTGGAGGCCTGCCGCCTTCCACCCCTGCAGACCTGCCGCCTTCCACCCCTGCAGACCTGCCGCCTTCCACCCCTGCAGACACTGCCGCCCGGGACTGACACGGACACGACGGCGGCGCAGGCGGTGCGTGGCGCGCGGTATGCATACGTACCGTCCACGCTGTCCTAGTGCCCCTTCTGAGGCTCGTCACGGCCGAGGCAGGGATCCGGGTGGCGACAGCCGGCAGGCACCTACCGACCGATTCGCGGCCCGGCGGTGCTTCACGCACTTCATGCACGCCGCGCACACACGCAATATCCGCGTGGCACGGCCGGCGGCGGCGGCGCTGTGCAGACGCTGCAGAGCGTGCCGATCGGCTGGTCATCGTGTCTGCAGGTGATTTGAAGAAGAGGAGGAGGAACATTCGGCGCCGCCGGCACCGGGGAGTCGGAGGCCAGCGGAACCGGAATGGTGCTGAGTGGACCCTGCAGAGAGGGAGGCAACTCAGCGATGGTATGGCTGCAGTGTCTGGCGCCGGGTATATGAGGGGCGGGAGCATTGCATGTTCCCGGGAGGTATTTCAAATGTCACCCTGGGTGGCAGGTGAGAGGGAGCACTACTGATTAAACACGCATTGGAACGCTGCAGTGGGACACCCATCCACGACTGAATCGGCAGGGGATAGGCAGAGTGACGGGGGCACCTCCACCGCCACCGCGCCACCGCCGCACCAGCTGGCATGGTCTCTGATCATGCTCGCGTCTCACACCCCGAGACGCCCCGAGACACCCTGAGACGCCCCGAGACGCCCCGAGCGCCCGAGACAAACCCGAGACACCCGAGACATACCCCGAGACCACCCGAGACACCCGAGACCATACCCTGAGACAACGAGACACCCGAGAAACCCCGAGACACCCTGAGACGCCCGAGACGCCCGAGACGCCCCGAACGCCCCGAGACAACCGAGAACCCCGAGACGCCCGAGACACCCGAGACCACCCCGAGACGCCCGAGACACCCCGAGACACCGCGAGACACCCGAGCCCCGAACATCCGAGACACCCTGAGACACCGCCGAGACACCCGAGACGCCCGAGACACCCGCCGAGATGCCCGAGACACCCCGAGACGCCCCGAGAACCCGAGAACACCCGAGACGCCCCGAGACCCCGAGACACCCCGAGACACCCAAGACACCCGAGATCCCGAGACACCCCGATACACCCCGAGACACCCCGAGACGCCCCGAAACGCCCCGAGACACCCCGAGACGCCCCGAGACGCCCCGAGACGCCCCGAGACACCCCGAGACACCGTCCGAGATTACCCCAGACACCCTGATCCATGGCCGAGACACCCCGAGACAACCCCGAGACACCCGAGACACCGAGAAACCCCCAGACACCCGGACCCCCGAGAACCCGAGACGCCCAAGACACCCCCGAGACACCGAGAACACCCCGAGACGCCCCGAGACACCCCGAGACACCCCGAGATACCTCCGAGACAGCCCTGATACACCCGAGACACTCCCGAGAACACCGAGACAACCCGAGACACCTGATCATCCACATGTCCGTCCCGTACCCACACTCCGAAACATTCCGAGACCCACCCGAACGTCCGCGAGACGCCCCGAGATGCTTCTCGGTCCCCAGTGACGTATGTCAGTGGTCGTTCATTAATCGCTTAGTGACTAAACTGAAGTTAAGTCGGGAGCAGGACACATGGGGACGCCACAAATGCAGAGCACTGCTAATTCCAACAGGACACGAGACACAGGACGTTGACAGGGGAAAACACTGCGCGTCTGTCGTATTCGCTGAATAGTGCGCTATCTTAAGTCGGCGTAAATTGCTTGCATGTTTTTCCAACGCTTGTACGTCATAGGCGGGCTTTGCCAAATAACCAGAGAGCCAAAACAGCTAGATCGCTCAGCACTTCTATGTATCTTGGAATAGGACAGGATATGGGAAAACTCAACGTCTGTGATATTAGCTTAATACCGCATTATTATGTTCGGTACAAATAGCTTGCATATATAACTACAAGTTTAACGTGATAAGCGGGATTTGTCAAAAAACTGCCAGAAGGCTGAGCACTTTTAACTGGTGCAGAACAGGACGTGGGAAATCTCACTGTCCGTGGTTTTCGCTGCATACCGCATTATCGTGCTAAGTACAAATGACGTGCCGATATTGTATTAGCTCACTTGCACGTCATGGGCGGCGGGATTTGCCAGCCAAAGTCCAGCTTCGGTTTAATCCGCCTGGCGCCTTTGGCACTTCACATTTAAATGGGCTAATGGTGTAGTGCTAGTTCCGAAAATAACGCCTCAGATCACAAATGCGAGCATTTCCCGTGATCTCGACGAACGCCCTTGACTGTCTCACATTATCTGAGGCGATTCCGTGCAAGAGCAGAGCGTTTTCTGATATACTTACGTCGGATTGAGAGGTCTTAATGTATTCTTCTAACATACTGTATCGTGTAAAGGTCACCTGGTTGATGTGGAGACCTTGCGTGCCGCATAAGCTTACTTGAATTTAAGGGAAATACGCTAATAATAATTTTTCGATAAATCGGCTAAGCTCTTCCCAATCCTCTCGACATTGAGGTGCTGACAAGTGACGTGGAATATTTGCCGCAGAGAAGGCAGTATTCAGTAATAAGGACAATATTGGTATTAGTGGTGCCAATCGGTGCAAACATTTTCGGAAATCCGAATTTGTCCGAAGACCGATTCCGTTTCGGTCGGACATAAGCATATTTCTTTGGGCATTTTCGGACGTACAATGCCCAAGGATGGCTTGTCGTGAAAATCACTTTGTTACGTTTTATCAATGCATATTTTCTTGTATATACATGGATATATGATGATTGTGGCTTTCGGATATCCTAACTGTAGCGTTATTGGCCACAAATGTCTATATTCGTGTATACATACAGCTGGCATGGTGTCTGATCATGTATAACATATTTTTTTATATTGGGAATGACATAGGTACTGTATGTTTTACATTTCATATTTTTTCTGCTTTCGGACAAATTTCGGACAAGCAATGATTTTCGGACAGTTTCTGACGGACAGCTGACTATGTTTTCGGACATCGGTTGGACATGGGACAAATATTTTCTGAAATTGACACCACTAAATTTGGTAATTACCGAGTCATACTCCCGAGGCGGATACTGATATTGTCTGGAACATTTCGTTCTCGTGATTTTGCTCCCATGCAAAATACCTGTCTTCTTCTGTCGAGGGCTCACCGCCATGCCCATTCGGATCAGCATCGTATGTGTGGGCCAATTGGTAGCTTCATCGTTTGGTGTGGGTCTGAAGTAATGTATCCCACGACACTGTGTCTGTCTTTCACAAACGCGCTCGCTAAATTATACCAGGCAACTGGAACCGGCGTCTCGCGAGGGAGACACTGGCACAGATTGCGGGGAAAACACGAAGGCGGTGGTAGGTATTGCCTCACCAACTGAATTGTTAGGAAACTCAACCAAAGCAGCGGATGCCAACCGGCAGCTGGCAGTATATAATCACACGAATCTAAGGAGCCAAGAAGGGCACGCATGCTTGCCAAGGCAACTTAATAACCATGCTTGCGCCTTTCTCCCGCACGCCTCCGGTAGCGGAAATAATCCCTGTTTTCCTGTTACACAATTCTCCTCTTATGACGAGGTCGTTGCTGCAGTTAGGCACGTTTGCCGCACGCGCTGTTACCGTCACGCAGTGAGAGCAGCGCCGTGATCGTGTCAGGTGCGCCATCATCTGCCGCCTGCGTCACCCACGTCACCCACCGTGTTTCCCGGCGACGCATCACGAATCCACGATCATGGTGATCAGCTTTCTCCAGCTGTCGCATTTCTGAGACATCAACAGTCAATAGTAATCATTGTTTCTATTTCAGATGAGCCGGCTATCACATGTATGCACTGGCATGCACTACGTGCTGAATTATTCATGCATGCTCACTTACATAACATACCGGCTTTTATCGGTCAGTGCACTGACCCACTAACATTTATAGATAATAAATGGTAATCCATTCGTGAGGTCAAGTGGATTCTCAGTAATGATTTTTACAAACAAAATCACAAATAAAACAAATGTAATAATACTTGTTGTAGAAATCGGTTTCTTTGGGATGCAAAAATGTACCGTTGATAATTAGGTATTACATATTTAGTCGAACTGATTTATCATAGGTATTATCTTAAACGAGCGTGATTTTTGTTTCTGGAGCGGATGGCTGCCCAACATGACACCTCTCTTCATGACGAGCTACCGTATCACCCCTTGCAGTGCTGGGCTGAATTCTGACTGTCTTGCTGTTGCCGCTGTTACAGATATTCGACGATCTGCGCCGGACTGCGCCGGCTCAGCTGGAGAAGCTGGTGGCCGTGCCGGGGGACATCATGCAGCCTGGCCTGGGACTCAGCTCCGCCGACCGGACACGACTCGAACAGGAGGTCAGTGACCCCGGGGGACGGGAGAACAGGAGGTCAGTGACCCGGGGGACGGGAGAACAGGAGGTCAGTGACCCGGGGGACGGGAGAACAGAGCGTCGTGACCCGGGGGACGGAGAACAGGAGTCAGTGACCCGGGGGACGGGAGAACAGGAGGTCAGTGACACGGGGGACGGGAGAACAGAAGGTCAGTGACCCGGGGACGGGAGAACAGGAGGTCAGTGACCTGGGGGACGGGAGAACAGGAGGTCAGTGACCCGGGGACGGGAGAACAGGAGGTCAGTGACCCGGGGGCGGGAAAACAGGAGGTCAGTGACCCGGGGGACGGCGGAGAACAGGCAGGTCAGTGACCGGGACGGAGAACAGCGAGTCAGTGACCGGGGGCGGAGAATAGGGGCCAGTGACCGGGGACGGAGGAGAACAGGAGGCCAGTGACCGGGGGACGGAGAACAGGAGGTCAGTGACCCCGGGGGACGGGAGAACAAGGAGGTTCGTACCCGGGGACGGCGAGACAGGAGGCCAGTGACCGGGGACCGAGCGAGACAGCGAGGTCGAGTGACCTGGAGGGACGGGGGAGAGACAGGAGGTCAGTGACCCGGGGGCGGGGAGAAACAGAGTCAGTGACCCGGGGCGTGGAGACGGAGGTCCAGTGACCCCGGGGGGAGAAACAGCGAGGTCAGTGACCGGGGGACGGGACTGAGAACAGAGAGGTCAGTGACCCGGGGTGGACGGGCGAACAGAGGTCACGTGACCGGGGACGGTGGAGAACAGGAGCCAGTGGACCCGGGGGGAGACGAGAGCAACGGAGGTCAGTGACCACGGGAGGACGGAGAACCGGAGTCAGTGACCCGGGGGGGAGAAGGAAAAGGAGGTCAGTTGACCGGGGAGGTCATTGACCGTGTATGAAATGTAACATGAGGTCAGTGACCTGGCTGACCATAGAGATGCGATGTCGCGAAGTTCAGTGGATTTGAGACGTCACCTGGGGCTTGTGGTACCCCAGACAACAACTGCAGGCGAATGCAGACAGGTAGGACCAAGGCGATGTATGGTAGGACAATGTAGGACTCATAGGAGCAGTCAGCAGGACACTGGCCCGGGGTTCAGTGGGCCTTTCCGTTCAGAGAAACCAGGTGGTTTCTTCGATCGCATATGGACGAGGAGGATCCCACTCCCCAGTCCAGTTAAATGAACAACTTGAAAGGAACAGTTCAATAATTCCTATTGATTTATGATTGCTGCTTTCACAAAGTGGGCGGCAATTATTATTATTATTAGTAGTAGTAGTAGTAGTAGTATTGCTATTTTGAGCGATTGTGCGCTAGGCAGCTAATTTCACATTACCTTCAACAGGAATTTTGAACTGAGATAGCAGATTTGTAGAGTCGAAAAATGGGTTGCGGTAAAATAATTATCTCGCTACATTAAGCAATTTCGACACAGGACTAGTGGGCCCCTGAAAACACTGTTTCGTGCCACGATCGGGGCACGGAACTTCACCGGAGGTATGATGTCATATCTGCTGGCGTCATAATTGCGTCATACCACAAGCGGAACTTTATGAAATCGCTCGGGGAGGCTCTAATGTTAATTTGATAGATTTTAACTCAGTTATTCCATTGCAACGCCATAGGCCTAATGCTTAAAATTTTGACATCATTGGGGAGGGGGGGGGGCTCGGGCCCTCCCCAAGAGAATATGTCCACCCCTGCGTCATACGCAGATTCTGGTGCAAACTATTAACTAGCCGTAACTATTGCCATTAGTAAATAGTATCGATTGTTATTACCACCAAGTTGGCTAAGTGACTGACGACTGGGGCAGTGAATTTAATGTTTGTATAAGTATTTATATTGTAGGTCAATATGCATTATGCATGACGTCATACATTGCCATGAAGTTTGCTTTAGGTCATGAATAAAAAAAAAGAAACATACCCGTTTTTGCGTGGATATCCATATATTGTTCAATATCCATCTATCGTCCACCTTCAAACAAATGCATATCAAATCAAATTGAATAGCAATCCCCTCGAAAGTCTGCTGGATGGCCTCCAGCTGCCGACTGCGAAAGCACTCACTATTTTCACGTCGTGACAACGTTTTCACGACGTAATTACGTCGTATGAACGCTGTCATGACGTTGTCAACGTTGCTATGACGTGACAACGTTATGTGCTGCTAGGGAGAGGCATTGATTTTCGAATCCTCGGGCGCGTGCGGACTTCATGTTTCGGGCCGTGTTACGAACCAATGCAGGCGGGGGCAGACATACCCGCGGATCGCGCCCCGGAGCGCTGTAGATCGGGCAGTTTACGGGATCCTTTGGATGAGGAAGTCTGCCGGCTGCGGATAGAGGTCATTGAAGCTCTTCTGGAGGAACTGGGAGATTTGTCTGAGATAGGGATGCAGATGGAGACTAGACAGACCGCGAGTCTGTCGCTTCGCTTAGTATGCTTCGTGTGTCTGGAAAGTGGAGAGATGACTTTATTCTTAAATAACAGGATAACAGGTCTCCCAGCCAGCTAACAATTTCACGTCTGACGTCACAACGTTGTGAAAAGGTTACGGCGCAACGACACAGCGTTGTAACAGCGTTATTTTGTAGACTCCCAGGAACTGTATCGCAACGCGCTATAGCGCGTTGAGTGTGATACCTCACTCGTGAGGCATACCTCACGAGTGACGACAGTGACACTCACAAACCGCTGTCACGACTTTGTGTCAAAGATTCTTTTGGCAAGCATGGCTAACGTGACTAACGTAGTCGCTCATTAATGGCAGTAAGATGGATAGTATACTTAATTTAAGTCATTCTACCACATTGCGAGATGTTCTTTCGAAAAAGCGAAAACAAAGCTGTGTCATCGTAACCGCGCAACGTTGCTGCAACGTTTAATAGCGACATTTATACAACTTTGCTCTCCACAACATTCACAACGTTTTCACAACGTAAAATTCCAACTTTATTTTTGACAACGTTGGCACAAAAATAAAGACCTGGCTAACAGACAACATTGACAGCAACATCCTGTTGTTCCCGGGATTCACCATGCACCGAAAAGACCGCAAGTCCGCCGCCGCACCGGACGACGGCCCCGAGGAGGGAGGGGATAGCGAGCTGTGGAGATAAGCTTCGTTAGAACTGAACTGCCGTCGATGACACCACCGGACAGCAGAGTGGAGTCGCTGTGGATGGACGTCAGTTCTAAAGGTCGGAAGGCTACGATCGGAACTGTATACAAACCCCCCGACGGAAAAATCTCCATCGACATTGACGTCATCAGAGGTCAGCTGGAGGACGTGATGACACGCAACAAGCCCATGTTCCTCCTGGGCGATGTCAATATCGATGTCGGTCGGGACGACAAGCCGGGCGTGTCAGAGTATAAAGAATGTTACTCCGACCTCGGTTATTCAGCTCTATCGATGCTCCAACTCAGGCGGGCAGGAAACACAGCCACATACAATTGACCACATAATCACGGCCGAGGAGAATCTGAAGGGTATGCGCAAGTGGTGCCAAGTACATGTGAGTGACCACGACATGGGTGACGCTAGAGGCGCCTCTGCGCGCGAAGCCAGACGAAAACTCGCACGGCCAAGTCAGGGTTCGACCGCGGAACGTTTAATTATGAATCACCTGCGGCTTGAGCCTGCTTCATGGCTAAATGGAGCCGGTGTACGAGCGGAACATCCGGACTCCAAGTATGAGGCGTTCCTCGCCTCTGGAACCACTGTATAGGATTAGACACTGCCCTCTAAAGACAATTACTTCCGTCACCAGAAACGCCTGGCTGACAGCCAGNCACGGGATTTGTGACGTTGAAATATGACCACATATGACCAACGGTTTTTGCGTTGAAACTCAGCAATTAGGTCGCTTTGGAGGGAAAAATTACGGATTTGGGGGTTTTCTCAGCACACCCGACAATCTGGCTATCTCAGTTAAAAACTAATGTTAAAGGTGCTATATTCCCTTTAAGTGACGGTGTCACCTAAACGGCCATTGCACTGGCCTGTATATGACAAGAAAGTGCTGCTTGACCCTAACTAAGCCATGGATAAGAATATGACTAAGCTGGCTGGGACAAATATATATTTATAACTATACAAGGTCATGATGAACAGTATGCAAGACAATGTAGTTATACATTCAATACTCAATTACATGTTTTTTAGTTTCTTTTTGGAAAGTGGCTCTTCCAATACTCGACCTCGGTATGTATCAGCTCATCGATGCTCCAACTCGGCGGGGCATGAACACAGCCACGACTATTGACCACATCATCACCGACGAGGAAGATCTGCAGAGGTATGCTGCAGTGGTGCCAGTACATGTGAGTGACCACGACATGGTGACGCTAGAGGCGCCTCTGCCGCCAGCCAGACGAAAACCCGCACGGCCAAGGTCAGGTCGACCCGGAACGTGAACTATGATCACCTGCGGCCTGACCTGCTCATGGCTGAATGGGAGCCGGTGTACCGAGCGGAATATTCGGACAACAAGTATGAGGCGTTGCTCGCCATCTGGAGCCACTGTATAGATAGACACTGCCCTCTGAAGACGGTTAGCTTCCGTCACCAGAACTGCCCGTGGCTGACAGCCAGCGGCGACCTGAGAGAGCTGCAGAGTAAACGGGACGCAGCTCGACGCGCGCGCCACCTGCAGTGGGATGAAAACACAGAGCGGCAATATCGTCAGCTGCGAAACGACTTTAAGCGCCGGATCGCTAATGCTCGCATAGACTTCTTTACCGCACCATCTGGTTCATCAAACAGCAAGAAGATGTGAAACAATATTCGGAAGTACGCGTACAGCTCGTCAGCGGTCGTGTCGTCCCAGCCGAGCAGCTCACTACACTCCGAAGAGTGTAATGAATACTTCGCCGACGTCGGCCGTCGCATAGCTGACGAAATTAATGGTCGTTCGTGCGAGCCAGTGTATCCGCGTCCACCGAGAGTGTGCAGCTCCGCGTCCGTATCCGCGTCCACCGAGAGTGTGCAGCTCCGCGTCTATCCGGTGACGCCGCCGCAGCTCAGTGCCGCTCTGCGCAAACTGAACTGCAACAGCGGGCAGCCGGTAGCGACGGCATTACGGTGCAGCTGCTGCGTCAGTGTTTTGAGGTGATCGGTCCGACAGTGCTGCATATCATCAATCAGTTTCTCGTGTCTGGCATTGTTCCTGCGGTATGGAAACATGCCACAGTGGTTCCGATTCACAAATCTGGAGATGTGTCTGTACCAGCCAATTTAGACCTGTTAGTGTACTGAATGTTATCGCAAGCTCGCGGAGAAGGCAGTGAGCCTACAGATTTTAAACTATGTGACGCGCACTCTATCCTGACACCTACTCAGTTTGCCTATGTCCAGCTCACTCGAAGGAGGACGCTGTGCTGCGACATCGTTAGTCACATCGGTGGCAACACGGACAGGGGTCTGGTGACGTCGATTACGTCACTTGACCTGTCAAAGGCCTTTGATTGGCCTTTGATTGCGTAGATAGAGGAGCCCTTCTTTCGAAGCTGGGATGGTATGGGATACCATCTCACTGGATAAAGGACTATTTTGCAGGTAGAACGCAGACTGTCAGGGTGAACAACATCTTTGGGGGTACATTTTGGAGCCGCTCAAGGCGGGACCCTGGGACCAATCATGTTCAGCCTTTTCATGAATGACTTAGCCAGTCACGTAAAATTCGGTAAAGTCACTAGTTACGCAGACGACAGCCAAATACTGCACAGTTCAAAGCCGGACTCTACTGATGAGCTGCGGCACGTCATAGAGACAGATTTGAGGGAAATTTCCAGCTGGTTTAGTGGAAACGGTCAAAGTAAATGCAGCGAAAACAAATTGTATGATTGTTGGTACTCCAAAAAGCACCGATCGAGCCGCCAGCCAAACGGTTCAATTCGACGGTGTTCAGTTGCATCACTCAAACACAATTAAAATTATCGGAGTGACAGTCGACCATAACCTCAACTTCGAGAGTCAAACAGGTAGCGTAGCGCAAAGATGTAACTGCACTGAAGCAAGCATTAGAAAACTTAACTTTCCGAAAGATATTTTCAAAAATGGATACAGGCCCTAGTCTTTCCGCTTGTAACTTACTGCTTCCCGGCTTGGGCTCCTAGCACTCAAACACAGCGAAAACGAATCCAAAAAGTTTCACATTTTGCTGTACGAACAGCCACTGGCTTACGAAAGTATGACCACGTTTCTCGATCCAGGCGAGACCTAGGATGGATGCCATTTGACGAAATGATCGCGATGCGCGCATCTACTGCATAATGTGGAACGATGAGAGCTCGCAACAAATCAAGTCTTTGATCGAGACACGAGCACAGCTGTCGGAGATCTACCGTGGACGAGTATGTCTTACAGATTCCCAGATGCCGACTCCAGGCCACAAAGATGTTGTTCCCCAACCGAGCCGTGACGACATGGAATGGCCTGCCTCGTGACTTGCGATGTGGAAGCATGGTAGCGCTAAAAAAGAACGCTACAGCATGGCTAGGCGGCAATTAGAAATGCCACTGGGAAATTGCATTAATTCATTCTAGAATTGAATTCATGTCATTCCTTTTAGTATTGTTACCGTGTGTGTGTGTGCGTGTGCGTGTGCGTGTGCGTGTGCGTGTGTGTGTGTGTGTGTGTGTGTGTGTGTTTATGTGTGTGCGTGCGTGCGTGCGTGCGTGCGTGCGTGCGTGTGTGCGTGTGTGTGTGTGTGTGTGGGGGGGGGGGTGCGTGTGCGTGTGCGTGCACGCCTTAGCGCACAAGAGTTTAAGGTGCCATATTTCATGCTGATTACGATGCAATCAAGAAAACCATTTTATTTTGAATTCTTCTGACCGCTCATCTCGAATTTGTGCTTCCGTGTTTTCCAAATTTTCATGTTTTGCTCTCTCACTTGCAAATTAGGTGTTGGCCGCCAGAAAACTCTTATGAGACATATAGTTCGAACATTATTGAAGATTGTAATGCCAATCCGAGCATTCTAGCTCAATCTATTCATCCGTGGCACAGCATAACTTTTTTTAAAGAGCGTGTTTGTAGATGGCGTCAGGGCTCCGTTCATAGGTGGCGCTAGTGTAATCACTATGTTAAGCTATTGGCCAAATGGTCAATTCAGAAATTAGGAAGGCTGGTCTTCCAGGATGGTATCTTTTGCATTTTTCACTTAGATACGTTGATCACTGCATTGTAATGTCGAGTCGTGGTGAAATAAATGCATTACCTGAAGATTATCGTGTGACCACGTTAGTCTGTCGTGTCCAAAAACAACCCACACCACACTTCACACGCTGCCTGTGAGACGTGAGTGCACTCCAGCCGCTTGAGTAAAACGATTTCCCGTCGCTGCCCGCCCAGGTGGCAGCAGGTTTGAGCTCCGACCTGAAGCTGCTGTACCAGTGGGCCAAAATGCGTGGCGGCGGGTGACGGCAGTGCGGTGGTGAGGCGAGTGCACAGGCGTCTCAACATGGTGCGATGGTAAACGGCTCAGAGCCGTCTGCTCTGACTATATATGTCGAGAGAGTCCTAGCTCAGCCCTGGCGACCCTGGCACTGTTCGTGGTGGCTGTGTACGTGGCAGTGTACCACATTGGGCACGTACACCGCCACCACGTACAGTGGCATGGTCGCCATTGCTGAGCTAGGACTCTCTCGACATATATAGTCAGAGCAGACGGTTCTGAGCCGTTTACCATCGCACCATGTTGAGGACGCCTGTGCACTCGCCTCACACCGCACTGGCCGTCCACCCGCCGCCCAGCAATTTGGCCCACTGGTACAGCAGCTTCAGGTCGGGAGGTCAAACCTGCTGCCACCTGGGAGGGCAACGACGGGAAAATCGTTTTACTCGAGCGGCTAGAAATGCACTCACAGGCAGCGTGTGTAGTGTGGGTTGTGGGTTGGTTTTTGGACACGTCAGACTAACGTGGTCCCACACGATAATCTTCAGGTTATGCATTTATTTCCGCCACGACTTGACATTAACAATCAGTGATCAGCGTATCTAAGTGAGAACTGCGAAAGATACCATCCTGGAAGACCAGCCTCCCTAATTTCGGAATTGACCATTTGGCCAATAGTTTAACATAGTGATAACACTAGCGCCACCTATGAACGGAGCGCTGGCGCCATCTACAAACACGCTCATTTCCGCTCATTTCCAAAAAGTTTGCTGTGCCACGGATGAATGGAATGAGCTAGAATGCTGGGATTGGGATTACAATCTTCTATATTGTTCTAACTTTATGTCTCATAACAGTTTTCTGGCGGGCAACACCTAATTTGCCAGTGAAAGAGCAAAACTTGAAAAATTTGGAAAACACGAAAGCATAAATCCGAGATGAGGGGTCAGAAGAATTCCAAAAAATGTTTTTCTTGATTGCATCGTAATCAGCATGAAATGTGGCACCTAAAACTCTTGTGCGCTAGGGCGTTGAGTGCAAACGGTCTAAAAGGGCCCGCCCTAGTGTGTGTGTGTGTGTGTGTGTGTGTGTGTGTGTGTGTGTGTGTGTGTGTGTGCGTGTGTGCGTGTGCGTGTGCGTGTGCGTGTGCGTGTGCGTTGCGTGTGCGTGTGCGTGTGCGTGGTGCGTGTGCGTGTGCGTGTGCGTGTGCGTGTGCGCGTGCGCGTGCGCGTGCGCGTGCGCGTGCGTGTGCGCGTGTGTGCGTGTGCGTGTGCGCGCACGCGCAAAAGAGTCCAGCAATGTGGAAGAGCCCAGCAATGAAAGCGTGCGCGCATGTGTAAGTGTGTGTCGCGCGCGTGCGCGCCAGTGGGTGTGGAAGAGCCATGCATGGAACACCTAAGAACAGCAATGCGAGTAGTATATGTACATTGAGCACCACGGTGGTATGTGGCAACGCTTCCGCCTTAGTTCAAGTGACCATGGTGGTTGATCAAGTTATTTGTCATTGCTTGGTGTGTGTCGACTGTCGAGAGGGGAAGTCCAACTCTAATGACAAGGGCATTTCTTCCTTCCAAACCGAAACAAGCGTAACTCATTTTTGGTGATTGTTCAGGAGAGCCAGTTTGAGGTTGATTACTCTTGCTGTCCAATTTATTGTACTGACGTTGGAAATTTATATATCATTATCATCATAAGGCTATAACGATGGCCATACGGTGTATGTATTGACACAGTATAATGTGATGTGTTGACAGATAAAAGGCAAAAAGTTTTTGTCTTTGGTGAAATCGGTAAATTGTTTGTTTCACTCTAAGGAAAGGAAGCGTAACTAAAAATATCCTCGCATTCAAAGCGTAACTAAATAGCCCATTGCTCAAGTATTCAGAATAAATGCGTATCTCGGTAACTTACGCTTTTTTACCCTGGATAAATAGTTTAGGTCTTTAGAAGATATGTTTCCTTTTAAAATCAAAATGCAAACTGAGTGAGCTATTTCAGTATGATCCCAGAGTCGATCAGCATAATCAAAACACAACAAAACTGTGGCACTGCAGTGCATAAATGTTTTGATCATGTGTGAATGCGAATGATATCAATAGCATGACACTGACTGCATCTCCCATGGCTACCTTAGCATACATGGCTAGTTACACTTTTCTGCTATGGTCAAGTCAAGTTCGCCGTTCGGTATCGTACGATTTTTTTAATTTTCGAAAATGTTTAAATAATTTTAAATATACCGGGTATTTGTGCTTACAAATTGGTACATATGCTCCCCTTCGCATTATCTATCAAACGGTGCATTTTTATTAAAAAAAACAACAACAAAAAAACGCTTGTTTCGTTTTGGACGGCAGATTTAACCCTGAGTGACAGACACATTTGGTAAGGTCATCTGTTTTCAAGGGATATCATTATCTCGCTTTGTGTTAACCCTATTCCCTGGGGGGCAGATTTGCCCCCCCCGTAGTTGTTTTTCGCCCGCCGCTTCTGAACCGTTACGTCTATCGTCTTGAAACTTTCGGACTTTTCCTAAATATGAATGAGGCGTGTTCTGTGAAAATTTTGACAAAAAATCGACCCTGCAGAGGCGGCTCCAGGGTCATGTTTTTGGAAGGTCTTTACGAATGCGGGTGTGCGGCGCATACTTCCTTCGTAGTTAGCGGCGGAATAAAAGCGTCAGAAACTAAGTCGATGCTTTGTACATCATACATAATTGGATTATACATATTTGTGGGCAGAGGCGAACTCAGGTACATAAAATGGGAGGCGATATGCTCCGTCAATTTAAGCCCAACTTCAAATAAGCAAGATGATAAAAGGCGTTCCGCACATGGTGCCCCGACGTTGTTTACCTGAATCCGCCTATGCACAATTTGTTATATTTAACTAATTACAGCAACAAAGCCAACATGTGACGTTTCCACGTCCCAAGCACTAAGGAAAAGCATATATTTTTTATCCAAAAATCACTCCATTTTTTATTCCTCAGTACGCCTTTGATTTTTCATTTTTGTACTTGTCCCTTTCACACATTGAAGAGCATGACATTGGAAAATCATACGTTTTTTGCATGAAAATTGGTCGAATCACATGGCCACAATGATATTTCCAAAAACACCCAAAATGTTCGTATTTTTTGCCCCCTGGCCCCCATTTTTTAACAAAAAAGCAATTTCGGGGTCCAACAAGAAAGATTTCGTCACGACAAATCGAATGGTGTTTGTCACATCGAAATCGTCAGAGCGGTTCTCGAGATCTCTGGGGGGGGGGGGCCGAATCTGCAGAATTATTTCAACACATAAAAGGGCAAATATGCTATTTTCAATAGAACTTGGAAATAAACGAACCGAAACATACTTAAATGAGTTGAGCTGTGCCTCGGAATGTATAAATTAATATGGTAATAAGCATTATGCACGGGGCAATGCTTTGATGCATCGCCGGACCGAAGGTTGTTTTTTTCTGTTGCCCGCCAACTCCGCCCGCAAACGAATAAAAACGCCCGCAAACGCCGCCCGCGAAAGCCAACCGCAAACGCCGCCGCCCTCAAACGCCACCCGCAAACGCCGCCCTCAAACGCCCACCCGCAAACGCCGCCCGCAAACGCCGCCGCAAACGCCGCCCACCGAACGCCCCGCAAACGCCACCGGCAAACGCGGCCGCAACTACGCGCCCGCAAACGCCGCCCGCCAACGCCGCCCCCGCAAACACCAATACCGCCAACGCCGCCGCAGGGAACGCCGCCCGGCAAACAACCGCCCGCAAACACCGCCCGCAAAACGCCAAATACCGCCAACGCCGCCCGCAAAACGCGCCTGCAAACACCAAATACCCCAACGCGCCCGCAAACACCAAATACCGCCAACGCGACCGCAAACTCCGCCCGCAAACGCCCCGCAAAGCCAATACCACCAGGCGGTCGCGCCGAAAACGCCGCCCGCGACGCCGCCCGCAAAACGCCGCCCGCAAACACCCAGCCGCCAAACACCGCCCGCAAACACCGCCCGCAAACACCGCCCACAAACGCTGACCGCAAACTCCGCCCGCAAACGCCGCCCGCAAACACCAAATACCGCCAACGCCGACCACAAACTCCGCCCGCAAACGCCCCGCCAGCAAATGCCGCCCACAAACGCCGCCCGCAAACGCCGCCCGCAAACGTCGCCCGCAAACGTCGCCCGCAAACGCCGCCCTCAAGCGCCGCTCGTGAACGCCGCCCGCAAACGCTGCCCGCAAACGCCGCCCGCAAAAAATGAAAAGGCGTGTTTCCTGACAGTTTCCTTGACTGGGATTCAAACCCAGGACCCATGAGTTGAGTTATTATGAACCAAACACAACCGCTCTTGATTTATAGTTGGCACTGTTACAGAAAATGTAGAAAAAAACATGGAAAATGTATGTATAACTAACAAGCCCTGACTGGGATTCGAACCCAGGACCCTGTTAATGAGTTATGGTAACACCGAAACACATTATGACGTTTTCATAGTGAATCGTGGCAGGCATGAGAACGCAAAATGAAAATATATGACAAAAGCGTGTTTGCACTGTCGGGAGTTTCCTGACTGAGATTCGAAACCGACGACCCTTGTATGGGAGTGTATTGATATCTATATCGATTCGCAAGCTCACATAGGCCCTGTCCATCCAAGTAGTATGTGTGCACGAGTATTGCGCCATTTAAGTGAAAAAATGTGAATCCACCAATTCATCATGGACTTGCCCTTTCGCGTGAATACCGGATAAAAACGGTATATACGATATCGGGATAAACTATATCAGATATCAGATAACGATATCGATAACCGATAAGCCGATAAGTCTGTCATCATAGCATAGTATGGCTGCATAAAGTTTGTTATCGGGCATTGGCAAGCGCATGAGATTATTGACGCTAACCAGTTAAACATATAAAAATAATGAATATTCATTTTCCTTGACCGGTGAAGATTCGAACCCGGCAGACCTTATAACATTCGAGTTGATCTCATCCACGTGCGCGTGGCTGGTCNTATCTCAGTTCAAAACCCCATGTTCAAGGTGAACTATTTCCTTTTAGGCGTTGATGCTTTTATCCTCCAGGGGTGCTCTTTCATGCCGCGGGCAGCATTACCTCATGCATGGGAGCACTGCACCGGACAGGGGGTAGCTTATCATGCTCCCTTACAATGTCATGGGTGCCATCTGATGGACATAATATGTCTGAAAGCGATAGCTTTACTTTCCATCGGCGCTCTTTTATGCCAAGTGAGCGACTTTATCTGATGGAGGGGCGCACTGTCTCACACGTTCGGTACAGGTAACAGGGGTGGTTTATCATGTTCCAAGAGCGCTACACGCGGCCATGGGGCGCCCTCGAAAAGGCGCAATGTTCCCGAAAGAGTTGTCTTTTATTCTCCAGAGGTGCTCTTCATGCTGTTGGCCGGCATCATCTAATGCATGGGTGCATTGCACCTGACAGGGGTGGTTTGTCATGTTCTGGGGCGTTTTATGCTGCCATGGGGCGTTCTCATTTAATGGAGGGGTGCGCTATTTGCCTGAAATAGCCGGTATTTTAATTCTAATTGGCGTTCTTAGATGCAAAGGGGGCTGCCGGGGCTGCTTATCTTCGAGAGGGGCGGTTCAGCTTCTTTTTAACTGAGGAGGCAAAGTGCCGTCACTGGGAAGGAATTTGTCATGACTGGGGACAGGGGCGGATCCAGGGGGAGGAGCAATCCGGCCATGCCCCCCCCCCAAAAGCAAAAAAAGGTGGGGGCCAACATATCTTTTGCCCCCCCCGAAGGATATCAGTGAATACCTTCATTATTCAATACGGAACTGATTTGGTACTATTTGGTATTAACATGGTGAGTCTGGTACTCGAGGAAACATAACAATTTATCGTTAAAATAGCTTTGAAGCAGTCAAAATCCAGCTATTCACAATACAAAACTGGAAAAATCGCGCCGCCTTCGAGGCGCATCACACAAGTTTCGCCCATTGCTTACACAAATTCTGAAAAATGGAAATAATTTGATTAAGTGTCTGGCAGAGGCTCTCCTGGACGGTAATTTCTGGCCCCCAGGGCCGCTTCTTAAAATATTAACCCTCGCCATACCGTTTCCCAAAGTTCGCAGTAAGGGAGGAGGGGGGCTGACAGGATCCCCTGTTAACTTCCAAACCAAGCATCATAGAGCAACGCGGTAGGAAACAGCATGTTGTCTCATGTCTGTCATGTGAGAAATCTAACGGTTTGCTGTTTTTAGGTTTCAGTCATTGGGTGAACTTCCAGGTCAAGTAAATGACCTCGACCCGATCACGTCAAGAATAGCGGTTTTCTTCCGTCAGAAAACCTCAAAATTAGAAATTGATCAATGTAACTAAAAAAGCATGGTCCTAGACCAGTATTGTGACAGAAATACAGAAAAGTTATTTCTTTGTTCGTATCTGGTCAAAATAAGCCCAAAAAGGGGATTAAAAATGACGGCATGAGATTCTTACACTTCGGGAGATATCACTAAATCCAAAATAGTTATTACAAGTAATTGCTGTGAAATTTGGTTTGGGTATTACCCATATTTAGTTCTCTCACATATCTTGCGGCTTTTTAAAATCTTTGAAAATTTTGATTTTGTAGTGATTTTTCACCATTTCTTTCGTTTTTAGGGATACGAAACACAAAATTTCCGAAATCCTAGAAGGCCTTTCCTAATTAAAATGTCATTTTCAATCTTTGTCGTTTTCTGTTTGCAGTTTGCTGCAAAACTCCATTATCTACGATACTGAAAAACTTACTGCTTTTCCACCAACTGTAATCGTCAATAATTGTCACTAAAACGTCATTATCTCCCAAATGTCTGAACTAATTTCAGTGACATTTTGACAGCATGCGTATATTTGTTGTCAACTTAGCTACTGAAATTTCAGCAAGATGCACCGTATGAGTAACAAGTGATTTCAGGAAAAAAAACATCAGGGAAGCCTGTCGCCAAAAAGCGAGGGTTAGTTTTCGATCTGGAAACATATATACAAAAAATGTTGTTAGTTAGCCTGCCGAGTTCCGGAAAAGGCGATGCAAACGATATGACGCAGACATCGGCCCCCTAAAATGTCTAAAATACCTAACCTAACTAAATATGTATTATAGCATGGAAATCCACATTAAAAAAGCTGCAACGGCTTTAACCCGGCATTGGCTGGGGTCTCAGCCGAACGCCATTGGCTGGGGGGGGGGCGAAAAACGCCCCCTCGTTTCTCCTCGAACCAATAATCGCAGCGAGACGCAGAAGACGGCAATCGAAAGCTCTTAAACGAGATCACTATTAAGCGTATTACGAAATTTTATAAATATAGGTCATATGTCAGCGTTACAGTCAGGTCAAAGGTCAAATGGGTATTATTTTTAGTTTTTGAGCCATACTTCGCCATCCCAAAGCCGTATATTGAAAAAAAACACACAAAGTGGCTCTAAAATGTTAAGTGCATCCTCGTCTAAGCAACATGAAAATGTCAGCAAAGGTCAAGGTCAAGGTCAAGTCAAATCAGGTCCTAATTGCATGAGATCGTGCGAACATGTTTTATGGGTTATATTACACAAATAACTCGATTATAGCAACCATTTTCAGATCTGACCCGATACAAGGTCAAGGTCAGGTCATTAGAGGTCAAATTGGAAAATATATAAATGTAAAAGTGAATTGCATTTTGAATTGCATACAAAATGCATTTATATAATCCAGTTTTGTCTCAGCAACACAGTGGTGCCATTTATTTGTATGTATCTGGTCTATAAAGCCCCCAAAACGTACTTTCAAAAAGTGACGTCATGAGGTAATCATACTTGGGAAGCAAATCCGTTTATTCAACAAATGGAGATATGTTTGGAAATTCGGGTTTGGGTATGCAATATGTGGTCTTTTTACATGTCTTCGCGTTTTTTTTTTAATGTTGATTTTGTGGCATTTTTTTCATTTTTTTTTTGTTTTTGATTTATGGGGGGTCAAAATCCAAATTTCAAATCCGAGTTTAACCATTTTCTACCCTTTATTTGAATATCCCTTTTGACTTTTTTGAATTCATTTGCTTTAAGGAATGGTCTATTTTATCAGCCGTTAGAAGCTTAGCTGATATTTGCGCCAAAGTGGTGTGTAGTGACGTCACTAAATTCGATATAACTTGAAAAATTTCCGACGATTTTTTTTTTTTAAATTTGCATTTTTTTGCAATTTGCATTGAAAAAAGACGCCAAATTGATGTAGGATAAGGTACCCGAAGTTTTACGTTGATAGCGCAGTTCGTTTGTAAGCTATTGTGAAAATCCCTGAGAGGGGGGGGGGGCGTTTTTCGCCCCCAGCCAATGGCGGGTTAATACACGCAAACAAAACGGATATAATTTTTTTCGTCATTTCAGCCGAGCCCCTCAATAATTATCGGTGACGCCCCTAAGAGTTGGTATAAGATAAACGTTATAATTATTTACGTGTGTATATGCTACGGAAAATCGTGCTCTGTGTGTTTTAAAGGGATTTCTTTTTCCCGATTTGTTTACCAAAAAAACGAAAAAGTTTTTTTTTTTATTTGAAAAAAGTGATTTTTTCCCTATTTTTTTAAAAAAAATATCGAATGCCATATAAGATGACAAGCCCAAATCCGCCGATGCAAAATGGGTTACCTTTTTGCCACAAAAAGTTGGCCCCCAAAAACCAAGCGGCTGGTTCCGCCCGGTTCTGGGGACGCAATTGCCTCCCCAGTTACTATGTTAAAATACGCCCTAGACATGATTGATCCCGAATAGGCATGGGATGGCCAAATTCAACATGGCATGGGATGGCCAAATTCCAGAAAGTGTTGCACAGTTTTAAAACTGCATCGGATTTAGCATCCTCATGCACGAGTATATAACTAATTTAAAATAAACTTTCCTTGATAAACATCGCTTAGATCTTCTATAAATCAGATGTGTGAAATTTCGGTCAATCTAAATGGCAGACTAGTGCATCATATGAATACTGATTTACCGATCCCTCCGCCGATCTATTTATACCATGTGAAATGTCAACTTGTTCATGCTCCCCAAACAAATCGTTATCATATTATTCCATAACATGCGTTCATATAAACTGTAAAATAGAGACAAAGAGACTGACATAAAGGTGAATCGAAGCTGTGGCCTGCAGTGTTCATGATATAATTGCAGTTTTCCTGTATCTGCGATCATGGGTGTAACATTGTAGTTTGTATGTGGTTTGTGTGGAAAGCTGCACTTGAAAGTTGGTATGAAAAATCCACACCAACTTATTGTAAGAGAGCCGAGAGGTGCAATTATGATCGTCCAAGGGGCTTTTGGGGTCCGTGTGTACATTAAGACTGTCCGTTTCTATATAACAATTCATTTTTGCATCATTTAAAAGACGACTGGACGAAATTCAGGGAAAAAGATGACATCGATGACAATCCACACTAGCTTTTAAAACATTTCTGCACCCATGTCTGCGAAGATACCACATTTTGCATCTGTGATCTGAGTTTGCAATTTGCAGATAATAATTTATATGGATACTTATCGATTTTCTCAGATGTCTTGCAGTTTGGACAGACTTTACTCAAAATGCTAATTGATTTATTTCATGGCTTTCCTTGGGTAACTAATCATAGTTAAGTTTCCAGTGTTCAATGCAACCATACATTAGTATGCAAATGAGTGGTATGGGAGCGTTGCTGTTAATTTATGCGTCACGGATAATGGACTTCAGAGAAGTTATGACGCTGTAAATGGGGGTATATTGCCACTCAAGTTAGAAGGAGCCGAGAGTTTCCGATTGATTGACACATCCCAGTCGACAGTCTGCTCCCTGACTCTGCGATGCAGAACGCATTCTCAGGACCGCGCAGGGCTGAGGCCACATAATCTCTCACATGTGGCTGCGTTTCCCAGCGCGCTCTCACAGCCCCGGCAGCCCCAGCGGCCCCGGCGGCCCCGGCGGCCCCGGCCAGCCCCGGCCAGCCCCGGCTAGCCCCGGCTAGCCCCGGCTAGCCCCGGCTAGCCCCGGCCAGCCCCGTTCGGCCCACTCTGACCCGCCTGACATGCCGTTCGCCGCCGCTGAATTATGCGTCTCTGGTCAGCGTCCGAGACGCATGGGCCTCCGAGATGCGTCTCCGAGACGCATGGGCCGACAGGGGCCGTCCGTCTCCGCCGCGCCGCACCACGTCTCCACCGCGCCATCACCGCCGCCGCCGCGCCATCACCGCCGCCGCTGCGGCGTCCGGTGCTCGGGCGCCCTGACCGGTAAATCTGGAGGATAACCGCGGTGTGACGGCGCACGTCCGGCCGTCCGCTGTCCAGTCGTCGGCTCCGACGACAGCTCTGTGCGGCGACGGCGCGGCTTTATGAAGCGGGCGCAGTGACCACGTCGGCGGCACGCCGCGCCGGCCGGCCGACGACGGCAAATTAGTGGCCTCATCTCTGATTTACTGCGCCGGGGCCGCGCTGCCGGCCACCAGGCGGTGATAACCGGTCCAGACGAGCCACGTCCGTGCAGAGAGGGCTCAGTGCCACAGATGGACAACAGAAGGGTCGTCTACAGACTGGAAGGGTCAGTCACAGACTGGACCAGGAGGGTCAGTCACAGACTGGACACAGAAGGGTCAGTTACAGACTGGACACATAAGGGGTTAGCACATTTACTGGCACAGAAGGGTTAGTCACAGACTGGACACAGGAGGGTATGTCACAGACTGAACACAGAAGGGTCAGACACAGACTGGACACAGAAGGGTCAGTCACAGACTGGATACAGAAGGGTCAGTCACAGACTAGACACAGGAGGGCCAGTCACATACTGGACACAGAAGGGTCAGTCACAGACTGGTCACAGAAGGGTCAGTCACATACTGAACACAGAAGGGTCAGTCACAGACTGGACACAGGAGGGTCAGTCACAGACTGGTCACAGAAGGGTCAGTCACAGACTGAACACAGAAGGGTCAGTCACATAATGAACACAGAAGGGTCAGTCACAGACTGGACAGAGATGGGTCAGTCATAGTCTGGGCACAGAAGGGTCAGTCACAGACTGGACACAGAAGGGTTCAGTCACAGACTGGACACAGAAGGGTTAGAAATAGACTGAACACAGAAGGGTCGGTCACAGACTGGACACAGAAAACAGGATCCTGGGCCGTCAAACGAGAGACAAGGATGGGGACCGGACACAGGACTTATTCCCGTGTACGGGCCATTTCCACAGGAGTAAGTCCTCTCTTTGTCGTCGACTTACTGTTTTTGCACGGGCCTTCATTTGGAATATATTTCTGCTGTCGGGTTGCGTTTTAGAGTATATCCACCATTCGTAATGTGCTTTGTAAATCACCAGTATCTTCGGCTGGTAAGTCAGAGAGGAGAAATCATCCCTATCCCCTTCGCCCGGCGCTCCGCAGTGTTTGTGTTTTGCTTGCGGAATTTAACGCTAGTCCTCGTGAAAATTAGTGTCCACGTGTTCATCATTATCTTCTTCATCATTGTGCAACGCCGCAAGTACTGTGTGTTGTTTATATCATTCAAAAACTACCTTCCAAGATTGGGTCTGCCGCGCCAAGGCGAGAGAAAGCGGCTACCAGCAGACCGCTCCGGACGTTAGGGTAGCAACCCGCCGTTAGGGCGTCAGACAACCGTCTCCCAGCACGCTGGGGCGTTGCCCTGCCGTGTAGGACGCAACACCTCACCACAGCGCAGCAGAACGCTCGCCCATCCGCGCGGCTGAGCGATGCGGAAACGCAGCCCCGTAGCAGAGCCAGCACAGCGGCCAAAATGCACAACATCAGAGCGACTGAAATTGCACCACTAAAGTGCAGTCTCTCGCGCCCGGCTTCATAAGGATGGACGGAGGCACGAGTTCGTCTTCTGCTGCGCCAGTACGAGCTGTACATCTCTGTTTAACCGAGTACTTGGCTAACAACAACATAAACAGCAAATTCTGTTGTTCCCCGGATTCACATGCACCGAAAAGACCGAGATTCCGCGCCGCACCGGACGACAGGCCCGAGGAGGCGGGATAGCGAAGCTGCTGAAAGATAGCTTCGTAGCAACTGAACTGCCCGTCATGACACCACCATCCACCGGACAGCAGAGTGGAGTCGCTGTGGATGGACGTCAGCTCTAAAGGTCGGAAGGCTACGATCGGAACTGTATACAGACCCCCGACGGAAAAATCTCCACCGACATTGACGTCCCATCAGAAGGTCAGCTGAGGACATGATGACACGCAACAAGCCCATGTTCCTCCTGGGCGATGTCAATATCGATGTCGGCTGGGACGAGAAACCGGGGGCGTCAGAGTATAAAAGAATGCTACTCGACCTCGGTCTATATCAGCTCATCGATGCTCCAACTAGACGGGGCATGAACACAGCCACGACTATTGACCACATCATCACTGGCGAGGAAGATCTGCAGAGGTACGCGGCAGTGGTGCCAGTACATGTGAGTGACCACGACATGGTGACGCTAGAGGCGCCTCTGCCGCGAGGCCAGACGAAACTCCCGCACGGCAAGGTCAGTGTCGACCCGGAACGTGAAAACTCATGATACCTGCGGCCTGACCTGCTCATGTGCTGAATGGAGCCGGTGTACCCAGCGGAACATCCGGACTCCAAGTATTAGGCCGTTTCCTTCGCCAATGAAACCACTGTATATGATAGACACTGACCGATGAAGAACGGTTTAGCTTCCGTCAAACCAGAACTGCCCGTGGCTGACAGCCAGCGGTGACCTGAGAGAGCTGCAGAGTAAACGGGACGCAGCTCGACGCGCGCGCGACCTGCAGCGGGATGAAAACACAGAACGGGAATATCGTCAGCTGCGAAACAACTTCAAGCGCCGGATCGCTAATGCTCGCATAAACTTCTTTACCGCACCATCTGGTTCATCAAACAGCAAAAAGATGTGGGAGAATATAAGGAAATACGCGTACAGCTCGTCAGCGGCCGTGTCGTCCCAGCCGAGCAGCTCACTAAACTCCTACGAGTGCAATGCATACTTCGCCGACGTCGGCCGTCGCATAGCTGACGAAACTAATGGTCGTTCGTGCGAGCCAGTGTATCCGCGTCCACCGAGAGTGTGCAGCTTCGCGTTCCGCGTGTTTCCGGTGAAGCTGCCGGAGCCCAGTGCCGCTCTGCGCAAACTGAGCAACTCGCGGGCAGCCGGTAGCGACGGCATTACGATGCAGCTGCTGCGTCAGTGTTTTGAGGTGATCGGTCCGACAGTGCTGCAGCATATCATCAATCATTATCTCATGTCTGGCATTGTTCCTGCGGTATGGAAACATGTCACAGTGGTTCCGATTCACAAATCTGGAGACTGTGGTCTGTACCAGCCAATTTTAGACCTGTTAGTGTCCTGAATGTTATCGCCAAGCTCGCGGAGAAGGTAGTGAACCTACAGATTTTAAACTATGTGACGCACAACTCTATCCTGACGCCTACTCAGTTTGCCTATCGTCCAGCTCACTCGACGGAGGACGCTGTTATTCGTGTCTTGAACACTATCTTGATGTTCAGCATCCCACACGGATTTCGGTGTGTGCTAACACCGAGATCGTAGAGCGGTTTCTTTGATGACTTTGTGGTTTATTCGTTTCACTTGACCTGTAAGGCGTTGTGATGTTGCGTGGTGACGAAGAGTAAGGCCTTCTTTTCGAAGCTGGGATGGTCAATGGGATAGTCATTGCACTGGATAAAAAAACTATTTTGCGGGAGGTAGACCCATCAGCCAGACCTGTCAACCCGGAAACCAGTCCAGTCTCATCTTTTGGAGCGTACATTTTGGAGTCGTTCAAAGGCGGGACCACTGGGAACCCAAACTTTCATTGCTCATTCAGGTTGGAGACCCCTTTGTTTCGTTTCATGAATGACTTAGCCAGTCACGTCAAATTTGGTAAAGTCATCAGTTACGCAGATGACAGCCAAATACTGCACAGTTCAAAGCCGGAGTCTACTAATGAGCTGCGGCACGTCATAGAGACAGATTTGAGGGAAATGTCCAGCTGGTTCAGGGGAAACGGTCTGAAAGTAAATGAAGCTAAAACAAATTTTATGATTGCTGGTACTCCAAAAAGCACCGATAGAGCCGCCAGCCAAACGGTTCAATTCGACGGTGTTCAGATGCATCACTCAAACAAAATCAAAATCATCGGAGTGACAATCGACCAGAACCTCAATTTCGAGAGTCAAACAGGTAGCGTAGCAATAAGATTTAACTACACGATAGCAAGCATTAGAAAACTTAACTTTCCGAAAGAGGTTTCCAAAAAAATGATACAGGCCCTTGTCTTTCCGCTTGTAACTTACTGCCTCCCGGAGTCCCGGCTTGGGCTCCTAGCACCCAAACACAGCGAAAACGGATTAAAAAAGTGTTAAATTTTGCTGTGCGAACAGCCACTGCTTTGCGAAAGTATGACCACGTTTCTCGATCCAGGCGAGACATGGGATGGACGTCATTTGACGATATGATCGCGACGCGCGACGCGCAGCGCATCTACTGCATAATGTGGAACGAGGAGAGCTCTTAACAAATCAAGTCTCTGGTCGAGACACGAGCACAGGTGTCGGAGAGGCAGACTCGCTCCACTGTGGACGAGTCTGTCCTACAGATTCCAAGATGCCGACTCCAGGCCACAAAGATGTTGTTCCCCTACCGAGCCGTGACGACATGGAATGGCCTGCCTCCCGTGACTTCCCGGCTGTGGAAGCATGGCTAGCACCCAAACACAGCGAAAACGGATTAAAAAAGTGTTTGCATTCATTCCTTCCGGAATTGAATTCATGTCATTCCTTCTAGTATTGTTGTTGTGTGTAGTGTGTGTATTTGTGCCAGCGGGTGTGGAAGAGCCATGTATGAAACACCTAAGAATGCAGCAAGTATCACCAGTCTCATCCAACCACATACGCGGACAGCTATGTTTTATTTTATTTCCTTTGATTGATCATAGAAAGTTCTTCCGGCCGGTGTATGGCGGACTTGCGACATCTTCTGGCAGCACGGCGGCGGCGCATGGCATTTCTCAAGTGAGTCAGGTGGCCTCGAACGGCGGTGTGCATGACACAGTTCACAAGCCTGGCCGCGCTAATGGGCGATGGCATCCTTGTCACGTAATTCAGGCATACACTCGACGGAACGGATTGACGGCTGGACTTCCTGACCGTACTTGTATGTATTATTGTGTAGTTAAGCTAGAACAACCCACAGGCGGGGCCCAATACGGCTGAAGTCAAATTAATATCTACACACAACGTACAGTCAGACAAGAAAGAAGATATCACATCGCTAGTAAAAGTAAATGTAAAAGTATGAAACTGGTGCAGGCAAAAAACCTGAATGTACAGACAAACAATCAAAAACCTATAAGTACATACAGAAACCTAAAGTACAGGCAAAACAATCATAAAATTACAAGCAAAACTCCTAAAAACTACAGGCAAAAAATCCTAAAAGTACTGGGTAAACCCTAAAAAAAAAGATAAAACAAAACTAAAAATACAGATAAAAAACCCTTAAAAAGTGCAGGCAAAAAACCCTAAAAGTACAGGAAAAACCCTAAAAAATAAGTGGATGATGAACTTCCTGACCGTGACTCCTCACCGTACTTCCTGGACTGTGACTTCCTACCGGGGACTTTCTGGACCGTTGACTTCATGACCGTGACTTCCTGGCCGTGACTTCTTGACCGTGACTGCTTGACCGTGACTTCCTTGACCGCTGACTTCTTGACTGTGACTTTCTGACTGCGTGACTTCCTGCGGTTGGGACTCCTGACCGTGACTTCTAGACCGTGACTTCCTGTACACGTAGACTTCCTGCCGTGACTTCCGACCGTGACTTCTATGACCGTACTTCTTGACCTGACTTCTGACCGTGACTTCCTTGACCGAATTTCTGACCGTGACTTCCTGACCGTGACTTTCCTGACCGTAAATTTCTTGACCGTGACTTCTTGACCGTGGGACTTCTTGCCGACTTCTTGACCGTGAGGTTGTGTTGACTTCTTGACCGTTGACTTCCTTGACCGTGACTTCTGACCTTGACTTCTGACCGTGACTTTTGACGGTGACTTCCTGACCGTGCTTCCTGACGGTGACTTCCTGACCGTGACTTTGACCGGACTTCCTGACCGTGACTTCTGACCGTGACTTCCTGACCGTGACTTTCTGACCGTGACTTTCTGACCGTGACTTCTTGACCGTGACTTCTTGACGTGACTTCCGACGATAGATATTCTTGACCGCTTGACTTCCTGACCGTGACTTCCTGACCGTGACTCCTGACCGTGATTCCTGACCGTGACTTCCTGACCGTTGATTTCTTGACGATGACTTCCTGACCGTGACTTCTTGACCGTGACTTCCTGACCGTGACTTCCTGACCGTGACTTCTTGACCGTGACTTTCTGACCGTGACTTCCTGACCTTGAATTTCTGACCGTGACTTCCTGATCGTGACTTCCTGACTTCCTGACCGTGACTTCTTGACCGTGACTCTGACGTGACTTCCTGACCGTGACTTCTGACCGTGACTTCCTGGCCGTGGACTTCCTGACGTGACTTCTTGACCCGTGACTTCCTGACCGTGGACTCCTACCGTGACTTCCTGACCGTGACTTCCTGGCCGTGACTTCCTGACCGTGATTTTTTGACCGTGACTTCTTGAATGACTCTTGACGGCTGACTTCCTGACCGTGACTCCTTGACGGTGACTTCCTGACCGTGGACTTCCTGACCGTTGATTCCTGACCGTGAACGTCCTGACCCGTGACTGCCTGACCGTTGACTTCCTGACGTGACTTCTTGACCGTGACTTCCTGACCTTGAATTTCTGACCGTGACTTCCTGATCGTGACTTCCTGACTTCTCCATTGGACAGCGGCTTCCTGTCCTCTGGGACTGACTTCGTGTCCGCTCTGACTGAATTTGACTGACAGCTGACAGTGACTGAGTCTGTGCCCTCTGAGACTGACTTCGTGTCCGCTCTGACTGAGTTTGACTGACAGCTGACAGTGACTGAGTCTGTGCCCTCCAGCAGTGTCTTTGGCTTCCGCCGGGGCTGAAGTTCCCCAGACTAAAAAGCACTGGTCCAAGAAATATCCAATTTAAAAATACCT
The DNA here is from genome assembly GCA_014673585.1 of Semibalanus balanoides. Taxonomy (NCBI): domain Eukaryota; kingdom Metazoa; phylum Arthropoda; class Thecostraca; order Balanomorpha; family Balanidae; genus Semibalanus; species Semibalanus balanoides. The sequence goes on from VOPJ01012275.1 coordinate 258,387, forward strand.
TCGGTACGCTCCTACGACCGCGACTCTGCATATTTCATGGCACTGTCGGATTCGTTCCCACAGAACTCACCAGCTTGAATCCGGTCTGTACAAAGACATTGATGCACCACCGGCACAGGCGCCGACAGAAGATGTAATTTGCCAGGTAGGTATTTCGGACCCATCTACTACAATGCTTGCTAGTTTCACCCAATGACTCTCGCTTACCTGTGCCCGTAATCAAAGCACACCACCCTTGAGACCAGTGGCGGCGGAAGTTATTGACGGACGAGGGGTGGGGGAGGGGGGAGGGTGGGAAACAGTGGTACTCGCGGCCAACGGAAACCCCAACGGCCAAACGCCCCACAAAAAATTGAGTGAGATGGTATTTACTATTTACTCACCACTCGGATTTAGGCCACTATATTTTGCAGGGCCTCTTTATGGCTGCAGCAAACGTCGGACAGACCCATGTTGAGGTCTGAGGCCTTGCGAGGGCCCCTCAGGCTGACTGAGGACCTTCTGTCGGCCTTAAAGGGTGCCTCAGGGTGGCTGGGGGCATTTTGGGGCCCTCGGTAAAAAAAATCAAATAACTTCTTTGAGGGCCATTTTACAAATTGATGAGGGAAATAGTACGTTTGCCCATTTTTTTTTAAAAGTGAAAGCAGCTTTTACCCTGCCCCCTTTATCCGCCTCCCCTGCTTGAGACTTGAAACACGTGTCACCGACAAATGAAGAGGACTGTATGTTGCGTGGGAAATTCCCGAGGTGGAACTTTCAATGTAACTGACGGTGATGCCAGGCGGTGTGGGCGTGCTTGAGGGAAGGAGGTTTTGTTGACAACTTTCCTGGAAGAATTAACAGTTGAGTTTACTAAAAGCATACAAGCAGACACCGTGCGGGCTATTATTGTCATGACGAAATCATGACGGTGTGCTCTATTTTCTAAGATAAAGGATTTAAGTTGGGTTTCGGAAGGCCAGACATCATAACATAGGAGAACGGAGGAATATAGGGTAATGTTTGATGACGATTTGATAGAAACACGGGAAAGAAAGTTCCGTTTGCTGAACCATCTTGGCCAGATAACCTTAGCCAACTCAGGATAACAAATTGCATATGCTGACATAATTTTGTCCATATATAATTTAGCTCAAGGACGGATGCATTCGAATAGTTTAAACTGAAACACCTCAGATGAATTTTGCGGTGGAAACGTCGGCTACCAGCTGGGACACAAGTCCAATCACTTCAATGCACTATGCCGGACTTGAGCACCGCTAACTCGTCTCGGGACCAAGGAACCAGAGCTGACAGCTGTCACAGCCGCTGCAGCAGCAGTACCAGGTGTACTGCTGCCGTCCGCATGCGACCCGTCTGATGTGTCTGCAGCGATGGGGTTAGCGGCGCCTGCTGACCTGCTGACCCGCTGACCTCGCGTCACTCACACGCGCTGTTGAATAACGTCCCAATGCAGCTGCCGCCGACGCCAACTTATGAGTCGTCGCCGGGCAAAAGTGGCGCCGGCGACGGACAGAATTTGACAGCGCCGGCAAATTAAGCATGAAGGCCTGGACAGTAATTGCAAAGTTGCGGAGCTCGCAGGCTGGCCTTCGCTGAAGGCAGTCTGATGCCGACGCGACGTCATCCGCCCTGACTCTGCAGCAGCGGTGACTCCGGCGAACAAAGAGAGCCATTACCGGCCTGGTCATCCCCGTGTCCCGTCCTGTCTCACTGGCCGGCATACCTCGCCGAGATTTCATGTCGGAGCGCCACCTCCTCCAATCTCGTTCCGAGCTAACACACGACACTGTCCCCATCTCACGCCCTGCCCGCGGGGAGGAGCACGGCACTAACACGCCGCGTTAGCACGGGACCGCCGGCTGGCATCGCGGCACAGCGCGCGATGGCCTCTGGTAGCCGCCTCAATCGAACGTTCATCACGTCCCAAGCCCCGTGAGGCCGCTTCAGGGCGGTTCGTTTCGCCGTAGCAGTGATGACGTCACGGCCGGTGATGGCCTCAGGACAGTGTGTCGCCCTGAACAGGCCCCTGGGCTGGCGATGGATGGCCGTCCAGTTCGGAGGCCGTCGTCCGCAGCTAAGATTGTGCCGGTGGCACGATGGATGAGGTCACGACACACTGCTCAGGGCGATGTCTTAACGGTGGGAGGCTGAGTCCGGCGATGGCCAGGTGGAGGAGGCTCGTGTGACGGAGTTGGGACAGCGTCTTAGAGAGGCTGGGATGGTCAGGGCACGGCGTAAGCAGGCGGAGGTGTGTGAACTCCGCTGCTTCACGCTCAACAGAGAAGGCGTACATTTAGCTTACTGTTTTTAAATATTCTGTCTGTCTGTCTGTCTGTGTGCACCGATCTTTTATCTTATACACATTCTTAATTCGAAATGTTGCGTAGTTTTGACACACTAGCATATAATATTGTATAAAAATATCATTTTGCAGATCATATGACAACATCTGCGTGTTAAATAATGTGTCCTCTACATTTCCCAGCATCAAACTGTATTCCTTCAAGATGACATAGTGTCTGTGTTTTTAAAAATAGCAACCCAAAATGTATAACCTATAATACCGCCATCTGGTAAGCGAAACTTCAACTATAAGTGAGGAATTGACTAAAATCGAACACGCCAGGTGGCGCAGCCAGCGAGTCGCATTCAGCGAAAGTGCTATAGGTGGCGCTGGTGTGCACATCAGCCACAATTAGGGCGGCAAACGTAAAAAATACTCAAACTACGATCCATTGATCGTAGTTTCGTAGTCCGCCCGTGTAGCTCAGTCGGAAGAGCGCTGACTACAGATCTGACCCACAGCTGGCAAGATGGGTTGGAGCCGTTTCGGCGCTCGCTGTTTGCTCCTGGCGAGGATGACCTGCAGCTGGTGGCAGCGGCGGCGTCAAAGGTCAGATGAAGCCAGCGAGCCGGGCGGACCGCCTCAGTCGTTAGGGGACGTTCAACTTTCGTCTCTAAATTCTGCCGGTGACTGGAATTGCGTGATCGGACGGTGGAGTCAGGACCTGTTCAACAAGCTTAGCTTAGCGTGGGTCCTGATCTCGAGAATCCATCCCATCACAACATTCGGACTAAATTTATTTAAAAACAATATGGATGGGTTAGGTACCCACTAGAGGTGCCACTTTTCAGGCTTGTGGCTACCCGACCCGACCCGCAAAATCCCTTCAACTACCCAACACTACCCACATGAACATATAAGGCTACCAGCTACCTGCATAGTACGCAACCAAATACAATTTATAATAATTATGTCCTGCCATTTAATAACCATTTTTAATGCTAAACTAAATTTTGTTTGATCCCTGCTCACTTTACTGAGATGCCTATATGTGTCCAAGCATCCCAATTCCCATCAAAATCCCTGTTTTTCCCCATTTGTTTTTGCAGTATGAAAATTCTGCTACCCGCCAAACTACCCATTATCCAAATTTATCAACTTAAAACTACCCACTACTTACCACGTGGGTAGTAACTACCCACAACTGGTGGGTAGGTGGGTAGAAAGGTGGCACCTCTAGTACCCACCCGTGGATGGATGGATGGATGGATGGGTGAGGTAGTGTGACGGATGAAAAACGTAAAAGAGTAGTCTGTATGCATAGATCGTCCAGCGTAGCGGACGGGTTACCACTAGCACGTCACTGTTTACACACCACAGACGTGCATCGCACCCCGGATATAACCTGGTAATAGACATTCAGTGGATATGTCTGACGGTATACAGCGGATATTGTCTGATGGTCTTTGGCAGATCCAGCCGTCGGTTGGGATTTTTTTTTGCAAAAATGTTCCCCGCATTTTTTTTCTCCCCGGATTCGGGCCGCTTACCTTATGTATTTAAGCTATCTTTTTCGGAAAAACACAAAAACGCGATACTCCGTAACATATATTCTACGGAATATACACATATAAGTAGTAATAACGCATATCTCAAACCAACTCGCAGGGGTGCTGCCGATAATTTTTAAGTTGGGTCGGCTGAAATGACAAAAAAGCGTCTTTTCAGCATTACAATATTAATTTTCATGTTATAGTAGGTGCTTAAGTTATTTAGCGCCACGAAACGGCGCGAAGGCTTTGTCTGTTAAAACCCAGAAATATACGCGCTGAGCCTCCGGCCTTGTAGAGGATAAGTGGCTAAAAAGGCAAATAATTGAATTCAGCGTTACGACGAATCGAAGACGATGACTTTGTTATGACACCTCGTTGTGACAATGGCTACCGATGTAACGCCACAAAACTAACATGTCCGCCTAAGAGTTTGTAATAAAGGAAGTGGGCCCTCAGGCATGTAATAACTGCCAAGGAAAGCCTCTGCCAGACATTTATTGGATTTATTTTTCCCATCTTCCAAATTTATACAAGCAATAACAAAACTCGTGTCATGTCGCGAAGCGCCGCGAATTGTTCAGTTTTTCACTGTAAATAGCTGTTTTTTTACTGCTGCATATACAATTTTTAGATAAATTGTTGAACTTGGGGGGGGGAAGAACATTGTCCCCCTCGAGGCTGGGGGGGGGAATGGCCTGGTTTGCCTTCCTGGAACTGCCAGTGCTGATGGTTTACAGCCAATATTGCCTGATTACGAGCGAGCGCGAAGCGCGAGCGAGTCCTCAATGAATACCGGATCTTTCTCACATATAAGCGGCCGACCCGGCCCGGCCAAACCGCGATGCTGGTCAGAAGCTTATATCTTTTGAATCCCGCATCCAATTGACAAGCGGTTTTCACCATCTGATAGCCCCATGCAATGCAATTATGATTATTGACATGATCTTTTCTCACGCGAGGGGTCAGCATGGCGCGTGACACGTGCCGTGTCAGGGTGTCAGCAAATATTATCCTGCTATAGCTGAGAAACGGCTGGACCAATTAATCTGAAATTTGGTGTGTGGTTTGAGACCACACCATTGACGAAGTTGCACAAGTCAAAATCTGGGTCACATTGCACGTGCACACGTGCACCTCTGTTCCGTTCACGAATTACCTACAAAACATCGTTGCAATACAGGACCTATATCTCGGCAACCAAAAGTCGCAATGACACGGGTCAAACACAGATGTGTAGAGAAACGATCTGCTAAGCGTATGCATTATGTGTCGATTAGCGGTGCATAGTACGTGCAAAGTTACTGGCTATACAAGTGCAAATTCATGGTTTACGACGTCTTCACAATTTAAATTAGTTCTCAGCACCTATGAGACGTGAAGCGATGAAACAAACACCAAAGTGTATACCAATCCAATGTACCGTCTCTAAAATGCATGCAAAAATTTAGGTTTAAATACAGTATTTCGCTGTCAAAATCTGCCTGTAATATTTACATTGCCGAATTTATAATATTTCCTTCATTACACCGCCGTAGCGTCGAAACTAAAGGGTGCTAAACGATGAAAATGATGCAGCTATAAAGCGCAATCAAATCCATTTAATACCCACTTAAAATGTATTTTTGCCTTTAAACATGAAGCTTATAATTGCAAATAGAAAATAACGCTGCAAAACCTATTTAGCTCAAAGTATCGATTTAGTTTGGATCTATTTGCGACGGCAAAACAACACATAGCGAAAATAATTAAAAATCATGCTTTGCACAAAACAAACCTCCGTTGGGCGGGTAGTAAACTGACGCTGATTTATTCGGGCTCGCCGTCTTTCGTCATTTAAGGCGTCTTACTGGTAGTATACAGCCGATATTGTCTGACGGTACCTATACCAGGGACTCGTCTAACATGTTAACTGGGGGGACCCCAGTCACAGACCCAGCCCCCCAGTCAAGCTGAAATTCGGGCACGTAGGGGGGGGGAGGGGCAGCGCGACCGGCGCCAACAATCCACAATGCATGCCTTTGTTGTCTTCAGCCGCCAAAAAGGTAACGTTGCAATGATGAAATTAACGAAATTATTGATGGTCTGGTGGCCAAGCTGCTTTAATTGACAGCATTTATGTTTAAAGCTATTAGCTAAACAGTAATGATGAGCATCGGCAGACGCGTTCTAGCCACTATGAGCGTCACGGATGGCCAATACGACCTCCGACAGTTCCAAAGATATGATACGCTCTACCGGACGCAAGTGGTGCAACAGCGGGAGCCAACAAATAAATCATGGGCATTTGGTAACACTTGTTTAGTTTTGTTTCAGCGACATATTGTGTTATCTGTATCGTTTCATTATCCCCCGAGTACGTTGTAAGGCTCACTAGAGGTTAACACTGAAGCCCAACCTAATAAATAGGTCCCAAATCCGGCCCAACTGGTGAATGCCTGCGGCGCATGGCGTGCGACGCAAGAAAAACGTTCGTTTTTCGTTTATTAATATTTATGGAATATCGATACGTCTTTATAATATAGCTCTATAGTTTTTCGTTGCGCTGCAAAAAATCATAAGGTGAGGGAGCTTGCCTTAATCCGCCATTGACCGGGGGTAAATACTGTCCCCCTGACGCACTTCCACGATAGCTCAAAACCCCATCGTGCTATGAACGTGAAACTTGGATGATCTTCTTCCACAACAACGTCACATATTCAGTGCAAAAATGAAGCTATTTCTGATATTTTTTTAAGATATAACAAAATTAGTGACATCACTAGACACGAGTTTGACGACAAAATCAGCTAAACTGTAATAGGCCGTGCAGAGGCCACTTTTTTAGCAGAATGTAATTACAAAGAAACTAAAAAATAGCAAATCGCAAGGCCTTCAAAATGAATACATCAGATTTGTCAAAATATTGTATTTTGTACCCCCCGAAATAAAAATAAGCGGTTTTGGGGAAAATACCTACAGAATAAAAAACAAATCAAAGATATTAAAACACTGAATATAATTATCGGACAACCACATATGAAGAATACCAAAACAAAATTTCAAAACAATATCTTTATTTTTGACTGACATGGCTCCCTAAGCATGGCAGCTCATGACTTCATGTTTGTATTATATTGTTGTCTATGTATGACCAGATGCAGACAAATAAATACCAATATACTGTATTTCTGTGACTTATCAGGATTTTAATAATTCGGTATTTTTACGAAATGTACAATTCTGCTCTCTGATTGGTCGTGATGTCAACATGGATGAGAAATTCCTAAAAAGGGTAAACAACTAAAAAAGGTATTTCTCATCCATGATGACAATAAGCAATAGTTCAGGCGCAATGTTACCTGAGGTAGTTTTTAGCAGTTCGGTTGAAACATTACATTTGTAATATAGAGGTTCAACGAAAAATTCAACATCACGTTAATCGCGTGGAAATAAAAGCACGTGACATGGCGGATTTAAGCAGATGACGCTCATTTGAAATCATGCAACTTTACTGAAACAAACATACAAATAAAATTGTGAAATTCTACCTTGTGACCAAATGAATCATCTTAACGGTAGCTGAAAGTAATTTTAACGGATTGCTACAGCCAAACGGATCCTAAGGATGATCTAGATCTCTTTCCATACAAGCTCTGGAACCGACAGAAGCTATTTCAAAACAGCATTGAGAGCACGGTCGCATTTCGCAAGCAGTTTCTGGGGCAGTGTTTCAGCGAGGGGAGCATCTGGATTTGAGCCCACTTAACAGCTTCCTGTGGAGGTAACTAAACGAGTTACAAATGTTTAAGAAGAGTCTCCAGACCAGGAAGCAACTAAAGACAGCCGTGGAACTGCAGTGCGGACCATCCCCGCCGGCAGGTACCCGTAAGCAGCTTGGTGAGTTGAGGTGGAGGGCAGAGCTGTGCCTCAAGGCCGGAAACGTGAGGCTATCTCGAAGATGTGCTCTAGGAAGGATATTGAGATGAACGCTTTTTGTTTTGAACCATACACAAACATAAATCTCCATGAATTTCCTGAGTAGTTTGGTGTGAACAGCAAGTCATAGGAAAGCGTTTAACCATTTATATTTGCCACGGGAAAATTTGGAAATAACATGCTTTTCCATAGGCATGCGCAATACTATTGCTAAATGACGTCACTACATCAAGTGCTTTATAAATAAAAAACTTTTACATGCAAATATCCCTCGGAATATTGTATTGATTTGTATACAAAATGATGTGTATCACGTTGATCAGCACATTTTTCTTCTTATTTTGCACATATTCACCAAACAACCTGCAACTAGTCCATTGTTGCAAATTTTGTGAAAATAATTATATTTTTACCTGAATGGGCCCCAATTGGTATGGGTCTCAATATTATGAATTTAAATGGGTCTGGTCTGGGTCTGGGCTTGGTGTTCATGGTCTTCGGCTGGACTGGGCTTGGGGTTTGGGCACCATGACAATCTATGGTCTGAAGTGCATTATACGGCCGATATTGTTTGATGGTATAGGTAAACATTGCGTCATCCGATGTAAGTCAGACCCGCTGTCTGCATTAGTTGAAGAATATATCAAACATTGGATCAGTGTCGCTGAACAATGAAGAATGGGGACTTGTGATGACCTTTCCACGAGATAACCTTTCAGCGAGATGACCTTTCGGCACGCGTACTTATTCGACGATGCTGCCGCTTTTTACTAGTGGCAAGGTATCATTCATCTCTTCAATGCAGGTTGTGGAGAGTATTTCAAAGAAACAAAATATGGGAAGGATTGAAGCACAATAAAGGAATAATGACAACCTAATTATTTTATTCATCTTCCTTCAAGTGTTAATTCCCAATACCCTGATATATTTTTATTATTATTAATAATTACGTGTTCGTGGATAACAAGCTATCACATACAATTGAGTGAAATCAATTATTGCTTCTATTGCGCTAGTGTATAAATGATTGAATGAAACCAATAAATTCAAATTAGCTCAAGTCTTATTAGATATTAGACACCATATTAATAAATGTGACGGCTAATAGTAGTTAAAAACGGTAATTAGATGCTCTTCTATTTGCATGCCCACACCACAGCGGATGAAAAATGCATCAGGAAATGTCTCTCAGTATAAGGAACACACTCAATGCAATGGACTATTGGATGCCATGTGACCTTCGTTGTCGGAGCGCTCTGAAACACCGATCATCAGCGTACAATGAACTATGAATACCACAATCCTGGACTGCTCCTTAAGACTCGTCAACGTTAATTTTGCAAGCGATGTTATTATCATGGAATTATTAGAACGACGTCTGATCCTAACTGTTATGCATGCAAGTGCGATCGCAAACTCATGATGGGATTTGCGAGCTTTGAGTGCACATCACCATACATATTAGAGACACAGACCCGTTTTGAGGCGAATTCCCTGAAAAGCGGAGTCTTCTGCGAAAATGAAGGCTCTGAGATGTCCTTAAATGCGTTTATGTGATGCGTAAATACATGTGATGTGAAGACCCCCAGAGGTAAAAATGCGTAAACTATATTAACCATATTCCCTGCGGGGGGGGCAGATTCTGCCCCCGGTAGTTTTTCGCCCGTCGCTTCTGAACCGTTACGTCTATCGTCTTGAAACTTTGGACTTTTCCTAGAATTGAATGACACGTGTTGTGCCAAGCTAAAAATAAAATCGACCCAGCAGAGGCGGCTCCAGCGTCATGTTTCGGGAAGGTCGTTAGGAATGTGGTTGAGCGGCGCATACTTCCTTCGTAGTTTGCGGTGGAATTAAAGCGCCAGAAGCTATGTCACTGCTATATACATAATACATGCTAAGATTATGCATATTTTGGGGCAGAGGCGCACTCAGGTACATACAATGGGAGGCGATATCCTCCGGCAAAGAAGTCCCAACTTCAAATTAGTAAGATGATAAAAGGTGTTCCGCACATGGTGCCCTTCCCACGTTTGTTTACCTGGAATCTGCACCTATGCGCAATATATTAAATTTAACCAAATAACAGCATCAAAAGCCCACATGTGTCGTTCCATATCGTCCCTAAGCATTCACGAACAGCACATATTTGTTATCAGAAAATACCCCCATTTTTCATCTCTGAGTTTGCCTATTTTCCTTATTTTGGTACTTGTCCCTTTCATATATTGAAGACCATTACATTGGAAGCTCTAAAACGTTTCGTGCATGAACATCGGTCAAATCACATGAAAGCAATGGCCTTTCAAAAAACACCAAAAGTTTTCGTATTTTGTGCCCCTTTGCCCCATTTTGTAACAAAAATAAATTTCGGGGTCCAAAAAGAAACATTTTTTCACGACTAATCGAATGGTGTTTGTTCCATCGAAATCGGTAGAGCAGTTCTCAAGATCTCTTGAGGGGGGGGGGCAGAATCTGCCCCCGCAGGCTAATGTAATTCTGGTCGCCCGCAGGGAAAAAGGTTATTTGTTATGCTCTAAAAAAACAATCATCATCATTCTTAAATGTGATTGAAAAACACTTACCCATGCCATGTCATGGCATATCGTTTATGTTTTTTGTATACCAAAGGACTAACCTTCAGCTTATGTCTATGTTTATGTTTATTGATAAATCACCAACAGGCACAAAACCCGGTAACAGGCGAAGTCAGGAGATACAACTATGACTTTCACTTAAAGGGAGTGTGCCTACTCACATTGGTCATGTGGAGTTGTTGACACTAGTCTGTAGAACATATTTTTCTGAATTTAGCCATGTACTTCATTTCCCCAGAATCACTTTAGTTGCTGAGATATTCCAAAGTCGCCAATCACATTCTGGCAGAATATTAATTATCAATAGTCGCCAGAGAGCTTTCGCACTAGAAGCATTGCTCTTAAATTACAACG